>JAYJMB010016152.1:20177-33906 GCA_036873735.1 Pouteria campechiana
TAAACTCACTGTTAGCCTCTTGAGTAATGACTACTTGATTTCTATCTGATAATGCATGATTATCCAAACATGTCCTAAAGTTGAATTTATGCCACTATTTTATAAGACCAACTTTACCTAATGTTCTCATAAAATTTCACCAACATCAATATCACTGTCCATGTAGCCACCACCAAATACCCATGCGCACACATGAAAAGGCACAACACTCACCACTCCCCCACTCATTCACACAATCCAGTCCACATGCACATATATGCCACACATAAAATGCGTCCTGTACAATTCCATCCCATCCCATATATTTTTTGAATTTAAAAATAAAGAAATTTTTAAATAGCAGAATGTGAATATCAAAATTTGAACCATAGATCTACATCTATAAATATGGATCTTTTACCAACAGGTAACCTCTCAATATGATTTTTAGTGCATTATATTTATAAAATATAATTTCATAAATGGTTACAGGAAACCATGACTGGACCCGGAGAGGCCAGAAATGAGTTCATGGTCAAACAAATTGGAGCATCCAGTCCAGTCCTACTTTCAAAACAATGGGAAACTCAGATAAGCTCCAATGGAAGTATTCATCCTATTGAATTTTCACCTACATGACCTAATTCCAAGCCTGATTGCAGTGACCAATCACAAACTAACACAGACAATTCATGATAGGATTTCATTTTGGAGCACTATTGACACAGCATGTCATGTCTCCTAGATGGGATGAGTACCAATGTATGCATGCCCAATCCTTTGAGCAACCTGCGAGCTTCAACTAAATGCTGCTATGGCAGCACAATGGTTTCCAAATTCCTTCTAGTTTACTGGCTCATCCAGCGTAATACACAAAACTTATGAACTCCACAATGTACACATTGCCTCTTGGACATATGCATGGGAAACTACAGCTGGATGTTAATAAATGGCACTAACTTGGAATATATGATCATGGAACTATGAAGGTCCAAATCTGGGTATAATACTAAGAAGAGGTCTATGCCCCATACATAAGCGCAACTCTACATCCAAACCTACTGCCAAAACAATTCTCAATCTTCTACTGCAAACAACTTCTTTTCTGTAGCACTTTTTTTAAAACTTCAAAATGAGAACTAGCTTCATGAATTTTGTGCCCAATTGTGTGATTATATAGTTCATCAAAGCAATTGATATACATCTAGACCTGTGTAATCAGTAATCTAATATCCAGATACATGAATGAATTGTGACCTTGCCTGCTAATTTGCAATGCAGTGAGAAAAAGAAAACAGAGAAGTGGTATGATCAAAGACAAACCTGTAGTCTGTCAAACCAAGGTGAAGACAAACAAAAGATTCCTGGCAGGAACCATCAACTTCATGCACTATATTTCCCCCATACTGTAAAATGCGATGAAATAATCACTTCTCACTAAATAAGCTTTAATAGCAAAGTTCGACAAAAAGCTACAAGCACTTTCAAAAAGTTAACTTCCAGAATGTATAGAGAATTAGAGATGCACGAAAGACCCTAGATAAGCATTTCTCAAGTTCTAGGCAGCTACTTTTAATCCTTAGTCCTAAAAGTAAAATATAGCAAACATCATTGATGGAACTTCATGTGGAACTCATTGTGTCATCCAGTGGGGTAATGGTATGGAATTTCATGTCTATTCGCATCTACTCTCCTACTGGGTTATGAAGACTTCTTTAACAAGTCTTCTCTCCATCCAGAACTTCACTGTTGGTGTCAGAAGGATAAGCCAGCATTCAAAAACCATTCTTTTCTCAATATTGTGTGAAAATCCTTCATCTTCTAATCAGTACAACTCCAGAAGATGGTGTTCATTTCCCACACAGCATAGCATTCATCTATGTCATTTTGCCTTTTCATTTGTATATCTGAATTCTCATAGTGTGTCCAGTTATTTACTTATTCTAGGCATCTAGCATTCACATAAGGTAATGCAAGATCAAGGTATCTCTATTTCTTGTATACTCCAGTCATTTTTGGTTGAAATTCATTTATATGCAATGTAATTATTTTGTTGTCATCTCTGAACAGTGAGTTCCAGTTAATTGGGGTTAGCTGCATGCAACCCACAATGCCATTCTATTCTATTATGAACCACTCTCCATTTAAACTATCATTTCTCAAATCTTTATTCACCACCTCCTTCCATGTAAGTTTGGCTTTCCAATACTAAAATCCTTCAACTTGAAACAACTTGCTCCTAAGAAGTGCAATTCTTGGTCTCTGCTACTCATGGCTATCATACTACCTATTAGTATTAGGGCTGTCTCAAAATTCCCTCAGAAGTTCATTTCTGATTTTATCTTTCCTTTTGCCACATGCAATCTCAAAATTCTCAGATGGCTGTTGCTAATCAAATGCAAATGTAGTTCCTCAACCACTGAAAAAACTTCAAAAGCTTGGCCAATCTTAAAATCTTAATGCGCTCAACAATTTTCCAACCCAAAACATCAGAAATGTATTTTGATTACTTGGTTAGTAATCCTATGTAAATCTTCATTTCCAGTCCTTCTCTTTGCCAAAATTTCATTCCATATCATTCCATGGTAAACAAAATAAAATTAAATCCTTATATGCTCAGATAGGACATAAAGAAACATGTCACATAGAAAGCATGCAGAAAACTAAGTGGAATGCATGCTGATTAAGGACTACATACCCTAAACTTTTTGCCATTATATAATGATGAATTTTCTTGAATGCGCTGATTCCATATCTGCAAAATTAGAAGGAGGACTTGTAAGATCACGTACGCAAATAAATAAATCAAAAGGAGACAAAAATAAAAAAAACTTGGCTTTGCCAAGGGATACTGAACAATAGCATAACAATAGCATCCTCATTGATCAATTTAAACCTCAATTATCTGGGTTAAATTAAATAAGCATGATAAAGCCTATTACTGTATGGAAAGGGACAAGCTTGGTAGCTGATTGAAGATCCTAATGAATTGCAGTCTGAAAGATGCAAGTGATTTTTGCATGAGGATCCTATTAAAAAAGGCTTGAATTCACTTATTTTATGCATGTTTTTGGAGGGGCAGAGGCCAGCAAAAGCCTTTCCACAGCAGCATAGTTTAGATCTTGGGCACTAAAAGCCTAACACAGCCAACTTTTTATGGTGAATTGTAAGACTAAATGTGGATGTGCACATTGACTCTCACAACAAAAATCTGCTTTCTTTTGTTTCATTCTTTTTGGCCCACCGTTTGCTTTATTACTTAAAAGAGAAACATTGTTAGCCTCAGTTAGAGATAATAGCTATTGTCAATAACTATTCCTTTTAGTGGTGAACTTTATCACTAAAATACGTGTAAAGAAACCACCCACATCTACTTTACTTCATTTTATTCCCTATTGATTCTATCCTTATGTTAAATCAAATTATTTTTATCATATAACTTTTTTAATTTAATTGATACTTGGCAATCATATTAAATTTCCAAAGCATACTTCCACCAAACCTGAATTCGATATGCAACATCCTTATCAATGACTCCATTTTCTTAAAATATTGATTTAGATATCTAAAGCAATCACTTGAGAGTATTACTCAACTTGAAATTTTAAATAACTTCTTATTTATATTCCCATTGTTGCAAAAAATTCAATTTCATATACTTGACTTTTGTTCAACTAATTCTAAACCTCTATAAGTTCTAAAGCATCCCACCATTTAACTTCAAATCAACACCTTCTCGCATCTCATCTATCAAAACTATATCACTTATAAACAATATGTGATAAGGAATCTCTTCTTATAAATGTCAAGTAAGCTCATCTATAACCAAAGTAAAGATTTATGAGCTCAGTGCCAACCATTGATGTAAACCTATGATTATTGGAAACTCTTTTGTGGATAAACACTCATGGTCTTCAAATTTAGTATAGATCACTAATACATAAGCTAAAAATATTGATACATCTATTAGTAATTTCTCTCCTTCACAGCATTTGTCATATCTATCCTTTAATACAAATAATAAAGGAAACACAATTTTTTATCTATTTTATCAAGCAAATAACTGGATCTCAGTTGTCTTGCATATCCAAACTCAAGAAATATCAAAAAAATGTGCACTCATGTTTTTTTTTTAATATTAAGGATGCTTTCAAATATATGAAAAGAGAGAATAGCAAAACAAAATTTAATAAAGATGAAATAGTTGAATTGTACAATTCCATTAATATGTATATTATGGGATCCAAATTATAGTCAATTTTGATACTCTTGATTAATCATAACTAGTTTGGAGGACCAACTTATTTGAACTTGGACAACGCTTACCTTTATTTAGTAACGTGAATTGTATCAATTCATGTACCTCGTGATACAAACGCAAAATGGATGATCATCATGTAAACAGAAACTACAAAGAACAGATATTATTATTATTGCCCACCTCAGCTATAGATTCTTCCAGGACAGAATCGGGATGCAGAATCCTGTCAAATGATGCACTGAAATTCACGGACACCTTCATTTAACACCAAAATTATCAACAATCATTAGACAAATTGAACTCTCTCGTCCATGGTAAAGGGCCTTCTTCCCTCTCAATAAAAAGAAATCAGGAAAAATGAGTGAAGAATACTCCTCTTAGGTATCTTCATGAACAGGATGTTATGATGAAGATAGAACTGTTAGCTTCTCTTGATTATGGACCATGTGTTTTTAGTACATTTTTTTCAGACTTTAGCTTTTGTTGCTCATCCAACTCTAGTATACTAGCTTTTAATGGGGCAGCCCACTTATCTTTGATGCTTGAAAGTTTTGAGCAAATTGGCCATTGAGTGAAAGGCCCACAACAGAGAAAAAGAAGGGATGACTGTTGTGAATTTGGCTCTATACAAACCAATGCTCTTTGTTTCAGGCATAGTCAAAAGTCACTTGCATGAAAATTAACATGACTTGATCATCCATGGTCTTTAGTTGAGGCCCATTGATGTGGCAGAGTACCAGAGTGCCACTTCCAGTAATCTAACGTGTGAAATGAAGATGCAGGCTGCACAAGCAACCACCACTAACAGACCACAACTTCTGGCAATCCATTTCATGAGGACATTCCAGTGCATTCGTAATCAATAACTTCCCTCTCAGGAAATGTTTTGCCAACAAGGGAAATGATCAAGTGACACAGCTTATGAAACATTTAAGTGGGCTCCACTTGA
Organism: Pouteria campechiana; assembly: GCA_036873735.1. Taxonomy (NCBI): domain Eukaryota; kingdom Viridiplantae; phylum Streptophyta; class Magnoliopsida; order Ericales; family Sapotaceae; genus Pouteria; species Pouteria campechiana. The sequence goes on from JAYJMB010016152.1 coordinate 25,367, forward strand.
CGTTTTCACCAGATCCATACCAACCGTTAGACATGAGGCAACTTGTTTACGGATGAAATTGAAAATGCATCTCAATCAAAAATCTTGGTAAGTCGTAGCATGGTAATCTATATGAGATTGAATTTCTGTTGAATTTTGAAATGGCCTATTCTAGCTCATTCACTCATCCGTTTCCAAAAAAAAAGGAGGGGGAAAAATGGGATGGTAAACAGAAGTCATGGCGGCACTTTCACAGAATAAAAGGCCAGCACCCAACATCATCTCCTCCCATCCGACGCTGTCAATCTCACATTACCACCCGAATGAGTTTGGTCTCCAAACTCAAATGGAGCATCCCGAGTCTGATGATAAGCGTGGATTCGATCAAAACATCACTATAGGGTTCACGTGCAGCGATTCCATGGAAATTACGGTGGAGACGTTTGGACCGGATAATTTCTCCCGCCAGATTAGATAAACCGTCTACTACATTCTTTTGTTTTCAGCGGTTTTCAGAATTAAAAAAGGTGGAAGAGATGCAAACCTGCGCCGGAGGTAGACCGGAGGGACACGCGACGAGGAGATCGTAAGCAGTAGGATCGAGCTCAGAGGCGGCGGAGGCCTCTGATTTCTCCATGTTGGAATTGAATCTTCTACCAACGAAGACGACAGCCGTGTGCGGTAAGGAGAAATCGTGGCAGTGAGGCTGTCTGATTGCAACGCGATTCAGGATCTTCCCCAACCATACATCCAACGTGAAAAGGATGTATACATCTATGAATACACACGCCACATTATTTATATTCTAACTCATTACATATCTATTTCTTGTTTAGATTAATGTACAATATGCAGTTTCACTCTCGAGGAATAGATAATTTGACCATTTTTGTGGGAATTATTCAAATTATAATTTCTTTTTAAATAAATGTTTTGATTAGCTAAATGAAGATATAAAGACACTGGAACCGGTTTTTTTTTTTTTTTTTTTTTTTTGCGCCAGTTACATAAATTGAATGGGTTGAATGATGTCGAAACGGTGAAACTCGAGAATCTGATAACTGCGTGTTTGGTTGGGTGAAAGGAAAAGCCTTTACAAAAAAATAAAAATTTAACTACCTAACGCGACATATAACTGCCATAATTATCCTACTTATCTATATCAATCGCTATTTTTTTTAACGAATAACTCTATTTTTTTTCTTGTTTACTTGATGACCACATAATGCAGACATTATTTCTTTTTGGTAGGGTGGAAAAGAAAACTATTCCAAAAATAAAAATGTAAGTATTTCAATGTGATATATAACTGCCGCATTTATCCTTTATTATTATTATTACTTATGTTTCCTAACGAAAAACTTTCAGATTTTGGGTGGAAGTTTGCCAGGCCCAGGGAGATGCCTTTCGCTGTCTTCTTCGCTTCAAAGCTTTAAAATGAAGCTTTCTGAAAAATCACTAACATAGCTTTCTATTCTACGGACTCCCAGGTTTCTTTGCCAAATTCTCATACACAAAGTAGAACATTTCGCACATAGGGCTACTGGATGACAGCATTAATCATAGCTTGCCATGAATGAATGGTGAAAATATCTGAATCCTTTAAAGAGATCAAGCAAGACAATACGCTAGACCTGTAAATTGAAAGCGCAGACGATTGCATCGCAGGATCAGTTATGATTAGGATAATCTGGTCAGAAAGATTTCACCCTTGTCCATTTACATAGGGGCCCATCCGAGGCGCAGAGAATGTTTATCATTATAGAGAATACAACAGCACAGTAAACAGTTATATGCTGAAAGATTCATTTGTTGAGTAAATCTCATCCCAATGGGAGTTACACAGGAGGTTGAGGTTGGTTGCTTGATACTCGTGTCATGTGAACAACAAGATGCCTTGAAACAGGAGCTGTTTCTATAGTAGAGAAGTATAAAAAGAGCCCCGATGAAACATAAAAACAGTTGTTGGAATGGATTTAGTTTAGACCTCATCAAAGAGCATAAATGGGGTTGATTTCTGACTCAGAGAACTCTGAGTGATGCCATGAGTTTGACCCACTTCTCCTTGATGCCTTGTCTCTCTTCCTGAGTGAACGGCTGCGCTTGGACTTCACCACGTAGTATGTCATAGTGCTAAGGACCCCAGCCATTATCACCCCGCCAATGAGTGTAACCAGAATTGCGGCCCATTTATGATGACGGCCAACAACAATATATGTGGAGGCAATAAATGCAACAGAGGTGCAGACAGATGCTAACCACATCAGCTTGTTGATCACCTCCACAACACGCCTCTCTGATTTTGTCTCACCTCTAACCAGTGTAATCTGCACCACCACCACTGCTAAAGAGGTAAACAGAGCAACAGCATTGAATAAAAAGAATATCTTGAATGAAAGGCGGCTCACAACCACTGCCTGGCCATTGCTGTCATCCCCGCCAGGCACAGTGAATATAGCAGCAAAAGCTACAGTGGCAAAGAGCACAGCAACCACAGTCACAGAGTTGGTGGCATTGTTTATTCCTTCCCTGTGAAGCTTCCTAAGCTCCTTCGCAATCCCATGGACATTCTTATTAGTCCTCCTAGTCTGCTCAAGTTGGGTATGGACATCTTTCTTGATCTCTGTGACAGTCTTTCTCAACTCATCTCTTGGCTGGTTTAGCTCATTTGCCCTGACCGCACCATAATAGGCCAGACGCTCTTTTATCTCGGTGGAGTCTTCTGAAAGAGGTAGCCCTTCAGCTATGTCAAATGCTGTCTTGTGATCTCGGTTTAGCGCATTGACATTAGTGTCAGGAAGTAGTAATAGCTCATTAACTATCTGTATGAAAAGAGAGAATCAAAGTCACAAACAGCATGAAAACATGTATATTTTAAACTTGAACGATTTGAAATTTTGAATATGAACATATTGTGAATCCATCAACATCATCTGTAAGAGAAAGAGGTGCCAGTCCTGATTTCAGAACAGAGATTAGATATGCAGAGAAAACAGAGAACATGCAGAAGTATGAAGCCTTTATAATGAATGAAGTTACAAATTTCATCAATTTTCCATGTTTTTGCTCAAGTTTCAATCACAGAATCATGAATGGACAAGAAATTTCACGCATTCATGTACTTATACAGACGCTTCATGGCACTCTCAGGAGCATGCAGTCGATCTAGCTGGAAGAACTGTTAGAGGGAAAAAAAAAAAAAAAAGAAACAGAAGAAGAAAAAAGTCCCTTGATTTCTTGACTGCACAAGAAAAGGAGAAAAAAGGTCTCTTGATTTCTTTACTGCACAAGAAAAAGAGAGAGAAAAAAAAATGGTTTCTTGACTTCTTTAGTGCAGAATTAGCCTCCCAATTTCTTAAACAACCATTCTACATCAAGTAAGGCATGTGAATCTCTTTGGCAGCAAGCTAGTCAAAGACCGAGAATATAGAATCTTGTGGATGCCACAGAATTCATTTGTGACTTCATTAAAAACATTTTTCTTTCTCCTGATTCCATGTTGTGGTTCTTTATTTACACATATGGTCAAGAAAGATACTCAAATTGCTAACACCTAAAGTTTATTCATGAATTCTGCTATGCACCCTAAAAGGTCATGGAAAAATTCTTTCAGATTACCAAGCATGTAATGTTTGATAATTGAAATGATGAACCAGAAGCGTTAAGTTCTCAAACATGAGAAAACAATACTATCTAAGAAATCATGATTAACAACAAAAGTTGACAACTGACATCAATATAACAGACCAAACGCAGCATCAATTTGTACCTCCGCCCGTTTTTTCCTTGTGGCTACATGCAATGCTGTATTCCCAAACTTGTCTGGCAGCATAACTATTGCTGCATCTGCATCAAGTAGCAGCTTCACCACTTCACAGTTAACCCCCTTTACAGCCATGTGTAATGCAGTCTGTCCTTTCTTATCAGTCCTCCGTGCCAACTGTGGATCCTTGTCAAGTAATGCCTTTACAATCTCTACATGCCCTTGTCTGGCAGCCAAATGTAATGCGTTCTTCCCATTGGTTTTTGCAATCTCTAGCAAGCTAGAATCTTTTGATAGCAACACATGCACTACCTCAGTGTGACCCCTTGATGCTGCAGATACAAGAGGAGTTGCATTTGAAGGGCCTAGTGTTTTGCTCAGTTCTGGATAATGGTCCAAAAGCACCTGCACAATGGCTGCATAAAAGTTGTCATTAGTCTTAGTATAGCTGTATAACCACAGTTCATTGAAGGTATTTCCAAGCAAAAGGTAGGGAGGGAAGAAGAGAGCATAAAATAGAAAACCAAGAGGTCAAACCACTTCGTCTCATACTGTAAAGGATCAGAATAGTGGAAAGGATAACTTGTAGAAATTGCTGTATTTTCCTTCGCAGAAATTTAGCATTATCTATTAGCTCAGACAAGCTACTTTCTCTGTCTTTTCCTCATTCTGTATATGCTTTTGTTGGAAATTAGTCTATTAAAAAAAGACTCTTTTGTTCGATTCATCTTTAGAACAATCTAATTTTTATCCTACCCTCTAAACATCCTAGAAGTACACATAACCACTCATTCCTTAAAAGTAATCACTGCTAACTACTTGCAGCTATTTAGTTTCAAACAGATTCAAAGCTGCCATTGTGTTACACAGTTTCTATGCAATATGGCATATCAAAATAAACAATCTATACTTTACATATCAAGCAACAAACAGTAAAAACTGCATCGCACATTAATGTCACGCTACACTTCGGGTTGTTTATCACACAAAGATCATTATGTCTAACACTTCAAAGGGCAAAAGCAATCAATATGAAAAACAATGGGGCAAACTTAAGCTACCAAGAAGTTAATACAAAGCCCATCAAACATGATTAACACAATTCTAAAGAACATGCATTATCATAGATTACTCATTTCATAAAGTGCTCCTTCATTATCAAAATGATATCATCCTAAGCCCTTCAATCAATACTCAATTATGAGTTTCTTTAAAGATCAATCATTAGTTCATTGCCTATGCACTATGTTATGTTTTTCTCCTATGTTTCTTTATTCTACCCAGTTGGTTCCCCCATATTCCTTTATTCTTCCCAGTTGACCATGAGAGAATGCTCTTCAACAGTGCAAGCCAAGGATCTACCCAAGTCGAACACATGAAAAGAAACCTAAGATGGAGCATAGTCTGGGCTCACGATGCCCTCTGCAGATAGGCCTGAGGTTCACCAAATCCATGACATGCAAGATTTCGAGCCTGAGCTCAGTTCTAGATTTGATTTTGCAGCTGAGAGTTAAAGATAGAAATTGCATCATTAAAATATAATTTCTGAGACTTCTAACACCAACTATTGGTAGAACAAACAAAGAATTACTAAACTTTTTGTGGATTACACAAAACAGATCATTGCAAATAAGTAGTCAAAGGAAGATCAGCACCATCACCAAGCCTTATCCCAACAAAATAAGTTCATGTATGAATTCTGCTCTGCATTTGAACTTTATTATGGACCGTTTGTCTATTCAAACCATGGGCTGTCATCTCTTTACTAACTGCGTGTAAGCCATGTCCTTCTCAGCCTTGCCTTCCCATTTCAGGCCTTCAGGTTGAATCAATGCAATCCTTTTTAGTGCTGCATTTCTATTGCAAAAGAAGCGACTGGTCCAAAAGTTTCTTTTGTAATTGCGCAAAACAGACAACCACCAAGGAGCACAATTGGGTGTCCAGACAGCCAGCCAGCCAGTTGCAAACGCCACATTGGATGGTCAACCAGACACAGATCTGCCTCCATCAATAGCATTGGGAATTAGGGATAAATCATTTGGCTAGGCTTTCCCATCAGTCATCACTTGAACGAGACAGCACCTGTAATCTGTTTATCCAGATTGTCCTTTATGATGGGCAACTCATCGTGGCTGTGGATTAAAGCAACTGACAGAGACACCCCCAGAAGGGCTGACACTTCAAAGCATCACTTATGCAGAAAATATACCATTTTGGGACCAGCAACAACATAGTGAAAAAATATAAAAGAAAAAAAAAACTATCACAGACAATTCCAATGGAATGCTGATGCCACTTTAATCCATATATGTGCAGAAAAGATACATAGAAACATGTTGTCAATAGTTAAAATAAAAACCATTATTAAAAAGAAGGAAAGAAAAACTACTAAAAATGGCCATTTTTAGTAGAAATGCTTTGCCATTCCAAATAGTTGCAGGCTACTTCTCCACCGCTAAGTTATCCTCCTACAGAGGAATCATCAGATCACCACAAGTATCCATGAACAACAGTTGCTTGCAGCAACATCCAACCAATTCACAACAAAAAAGCAGCAGCTATCATGGAAGGGTTGACCAACCTGCTCTAAAATGCCGCCTCTAAGTAATTCAAGCTTAGAAGTTAGAACCTTTTGCATTTCAAACTAATAATTTTCCTTGATTACCTTTCAACCTGTCAGTTCCACCCCCCTTTCCAATGGGTACCCCTACAGCTGCAATAAGAATGTTCATCATGGTTGCTCAAGGCTGACAAAACCTAGCAGAAAATCCAACTGCAACAGCATGCTAGCATTCCCTTCAATATGCTTGGAGGTAGAAACAAGCAGGTAGTTGTTGCACGAATCTTAAGCATGACTAGACGCTAAATGTTCATCCAAATGAGAGGTTTCAGGCACCCGTTCCTCACATCATCCATGCATATTTGTCCCACATCAATCTATCTGTCGGGTAGTTACTGTATTTCCTCATCCAAGAAAGTGACCGACTACAAACATAATAATGAAATTCCCATCTTCCTAAGGAAAAAAAGAAAATAAGAAGAAAGGAAATTAAGGAAGGCAGAAAGTGAGCCCAGAAGACAATTGGTAAAACAGGGATTACACAAGTAATCTATCCGCCACCCATTAGAAAACTGAACTGGACCACTGAAAGGCGGCATCCGTTAATCAATCTATCTGCAAAGCCAACTACATAGACAGGCTAGACCACGGAAAGGCAAGCATCAACCACCAGACAATGGATCAGTCGGTTGTAGGCCCTAAAGCATTCCCAGCAACGCAATACAGTCAAACAAAATCCCATTTCAGCTACAAATTGATTCAAATTCCAGCTTCAAAACCACGAATTTACAAAAACGAAACTGAAACAAGAAGCAATTTGGCATTTGCAGCTGACCTTGTTGCCCTTGCGTTGCCGCCTTATGTAGCGCATCAAACCCTGATTGGTTCTTTCTTGCGACCCCCTCCCTATCCGAATACTTCAGCAACTCCTCCACCACCTCGATGTGTCCGCCTTCGGCCGCCACGAACAGCGCCGTCTCCCCCAGCTCGTTTACCTCGTTCACCACCGCCGACCGAATCTCAGCGACCTCAGTGTCGAAGTCCGTGGTCGCGGCAGCCCCCACCATCTGTGCGTCGATCTCCCCCAGTATGTGCTTCACGGCAGCCAGATCTCCGCGCTTCGCCGCCAAGTGGAGATCGGTGTCGTTGTGCCGGCCGGTCACCTGTTTCACATACTTCTTCTTCTGGTCGATCCGCTTCCCAGAATTCGAGAGCACGAGGGCGGGTGCTGAAGCGGCAGAGGCCGACGACGGAGATGGAGCCGGAGATGGAGATGGTAACGGAGAAGACGAAAGAAACGGCGATGCGGCCTGAGATGACGGTTTTAATGGCAACGGAGAGGGGCCCTGCTCCAAATCCCTGTCTCCTGCTTTGTGTTTTGGGAATGAGAGAGGAAATTACTAGGAAACGCTGAAAATGATAAGGGTGGAAAAAGCTTACCTTGATGACCGTGAGAATCCATCGTTCAAGGAATGCTGCTGCCTCGGAGGATGCTATCAAACCCTACAAAGACTGCATCTTTCTTCCCTCAGACCGATAGTAAGACCGGGGAGGAAGGAGAGAGGAAGGAAAGGGGATGGAGAAGAGGTGTGTGCTACGATACGCCGGCGGAGAGATCTTCGAATGTACATACGCTTTGAATTTGTGCACCGTGGACCATATTTGAGTGATCCAAGACATTCATTTAATTAGACCCTCCTTGCTGAATTTATGTTTTTTTATTTTCATGTCGCTTATTTTTAAATATTTTAAAGTAAAATTTCTGGCTTAATTTTGAATGTTTACGGTTTGTATGCTGTCTTGTTTCTCATCCATCGAGGATATATTTTTGTTTAGGAGCCCCATTGATATTTAACGGTTCGGATCAGTCAAAAATCCTTCCATGTAGGAAAATGGGAATAGCAACGGTACTGTGGAATTAGGGGTCGCCGGAACACACGAGAAAGTGGAAAATGCTTTTGGACGGAATTGCATACTATTGTCGCTATTTGACGGATGCTCGTCACAGACGCGTGCCAAACAATCGCCGCCAAAAAGCCAGCCGCCACGCTAGCGTCTTTGTTGTGGCGACTGATAGTGTGTTTGCTTTGTATTCTGCCGAGTAAAAAAAAATTTATATTTATTAGTAAATATGCAAAAATAAATATTTTTTAAATAATGTTAATGATAACAATAATTTTGAGGAGAAAACTTAGGTTACATATTTTGAGCATTTTAAAAATTAAAAAATATTTAACG
>JAYJMB010016152.1:34006-71159 GCA_036873735.1 Pouteria campechiana
GACTCTATTCTAGTGGCTTATTCATGTCAAGATTGGTGCCATTAACGAATGTCGCCAAGATTGCCATGGAACACAATTTTTATAGACTTTAGGGTGTGCTTGCATTGGGAGCGTTGGGGTGTATATTGACATGTAAACTGTGCTGGATAAAAGAAAAAATAACACCATGAGTAGTATGTATCATAGTGAATGATTAGAAGAATAGGGATGAATGATTAAAAAATAAAAAATATATAAAGATAAATAATTAAAAATATATAAAAATTAAAAAAAATTATGAATATACACCCATTTATTAGGGTGCATACTCACTATGCGCATCTAATCTACACCATTAAGCCAAATAGATATTATCAAATATACCATATATTTCAATCATTATCTTTATTTTTTAATTATTTTTTTATATTTTTAATTAGTTATCTGCACATATTCTTTACTTGTTGAACATTCACATCTATTCTTCCAATCATCTATTTATAATTTTTTAATACACACCCTGGTATAGACTACTCATCAAGTTATTTTGTTTGTTCTCTTGGTACTCTGCAATATACTTTACACCTCATTGCATACCTTAATGCAACCTATTCAAACACATCTTAAGGATTTTTTATTCATTTAAGGGCCCGTTGGTCGGACAGTCTGAAAGAAAAGTTTATTCGGGTAAAATTGAATTAAATAAAATAAATATACTTAATGGATGATTTTTTTTATTTTTCATTTTTTTCAAAGGCTAACCAACGCCGCCCACGTCTCAATTGAGGTTGCAACATTGTCCATGTTCCAATGACCACTTCATGCCGTCTGCTGGCATGTGCGGTAGTTGATAGTGGACCCCAGGCTGACACGCGGGCCACTTTTTTCTGAACTTTATTTTTGTTGCGCCGATGGTAGCTTTTTTTTTATTTTTTTTTTATTTTTTGAGGTGGGCCAAGGCCCTGTCGCATGGTCCATCTTTCGAGAATTGTGCTTGCCTCGATGGGTTAATTAATTATTCAAGATGGGGCACACAGCCTGTTATGCACATGCGATACATACCAGGGTAGATGATGATGGGTCACGCTGTCATGCATGCCTTATTTTGTACGATATGGAGTGTTGATTTATATAAATTCTTTTGGTGGGCAATGACTTGTCACGTGGACCACATTGTTATGAAAATATCCAACATGAAAATCATTTACGTTGATTTTCGCAAATACTAAAATATAATATTTTTTTTTAGAGTCCTCACTCATGTGAAAAGTGCCTTTTGAAAATTGATGAATGCTTAAATACATACTTCTGAATTCATATTTATTCTTTCAATTATTTCGATTATTCCGGCTTAATTGAATATTTCGCTGAGTTGATCATTAAGGTTTTGGCTTAATAGACGTGGCTAAAGTTGATTCGTTAGTCGGAGTTCATAAACAAATTTCAGGATGAGCAACAGAGATTTCAATGGAGAATCTTAAATGAATCATTCACCCTGCAATCTGATCAACGGTCAGGATGACCGATGACTAACCGGGGGAGTGTGGGTTGCAATGGCTTACGGATATTTTGCGTAGAGACCTCATCGTTTGAAGGCGGAGGAGAAATGGCTTCCATGCTCAGCCCCCTCCCGCCGATCACGCCAACCCCGACTGCCGCTGGAATGCGCCCCTACTCTACTCCTCCTAACCACCTTCGGCCCCTTCAATCTCCGAAACCCCTCCTCTCTCCAGCTCTCTTCTCCCACCCTTCTGCTCTCCTCCTCGAGCTCTGCTCCGACGTCAAAGAGCTTCACCAGATGCTTTCTCTCGTCATCAAATCCGGCCTCTCCACTCATCATCCAGTCCAGACCAAGCTCGTCAGCCTCTTCTCTAAGTTCGGACACCTCCACCACGCCACCCTTGTGTTCGACCGTGTCGATTCCAAGATCGACGAATCATACCACGCGATCCTCAAAGGCCAAGCCAAACACTCCCCAATTGAAGATGGGTTGTCGTTCTTTACTCGAATGAAGCTTTCCGACGTCCGGCCTGTAGTGTATAACTTCACGTATTTGTTGAAGAACTGTGGTGATAATTCGGAGTTGAAACGGGGTAGGGAGATCCATTCGCAGCTCATTGCCCATGGGTTTGAGTCGAATTTGTTTGCGATGACTGCTGCGATGAACATGTATGCAAAATGTGGACAGATTGATAGTGCGAAGAAGATGTTCGATAGAATGCACCAGAAAGATTCGACGGCTTGGAATGCAATCATTGCAGGATACGCGCAGAATGGCTTTGCAAGGGAAGCATTAGAGTTAGTTTATTTGATGCAGGAGGAGGGCGAGAAGCCCGATTCCATCACACTTGTAACTGTGCTGCCAGCCTGTGCTGATATTGGATCATTGAGGTTTGGCAGATCAATTCATGGTTATGCTATTAGAGCTGGTTTTGACTCGCTGGTGAATGTTTCAACTGCCCTCACAGACATGTATTCAAAATGTGAGGCAATTGGGATTGGGAGGCTAGTGTTTGATAGGATGCAGATGAGGAATGTGGTTTCATGGAATTCACTTATTGATGGGTATGCTCAAAGTGGCAATGCTGAGGAAGCAATGAAGATGTTTAAGAACATGCTGGATAAAGGGGTAAAACCAACAAATGTCACTATCATGGTAGCACTACAGGCTTGCGGAGAATTGGGTGATCTAGAACAAGGGAAGTATGTTCATGAACTATTGATTGAAAATGGACTAGAGTCTGATGGTTCAGTTATGAATTCTTTGATTGCTATGTATTGCAAGTGTAAGAGGGTGGATACTGCTGCTAAAATATTCGAAAATCTGACAGATAGAACTCTTGTTTCTTGGAATGCAATGATTTTGGGCTTTGCACAAAATGAACGTCCAAATGATGCATTGAATCTCTTCTGCACAATGCAGCAGGAAAATGTCAAGCCTGATTCTTTTACTTTGGTGAGTGTCATTCCTGCAGTGGCAGATGTATCTGTGCTACGCCAAGGGAAATGGGTACATGGATTTGCTATTAGATCATGTCTTGAGAAGAATGTCTTTGTGATGACTGCTCTTGTTGATATGTATGCCAAGTGTGGGGGTGTTCATATTGCACGGAAGCTGTTTAATATGATGGATGAACCTCATGTGACAACATGGAATGCCATGATTGATGGTTATGGAACTCATGGTTATGGGGAAGCTGCAGTTGAGCTGTTTGAGGAGATGCGGAGGAGTCCTATCAAGCCAAATGATGTAAGCTTCTTGTGTGTTCTTTCTGCTTGCAGCCATTCTGGTTTGGTTGATGAGGGCCGGCATTACTTTGTCAGCATGAAGCAGGACTATGGCATTGAGCCATCAATGGATCATTATGGTTCCATGGTGGACCTTCTTGGGCGTGCTGGGAGGCTTGATGAAGCTTGGGACTTCATTCAAAAGATCCCAATTGAACCAGGTATTAGCATATTTGGTGCTATGTTGGGTGCCTGCAAGATTCACCAAAATGTTGAATTGGGGGAGAAGGCAGCAAGTAGGTTGTTTGAACTAGGGCCACAAGATGGTGGGTTTCATGTGTTGTTGGCTAATATATATGCAACAGCTTCAATGTGGGATGATGTTGTGAAGGTAAGAAAAATGATGGAAAAGAAAGGGCTGAAAAAGAATCCTGGTTGCAGTTTTATTGAGTTTAAAAATGAGGTTCACACCTTCTACTCTGGTAGCACAATCCACCCGCAAACTGATATGATATATGCTCGACTGAAGGAACTGATGGATGAGATAAAGGTTATTGGTTATGTGCCAGATACCAATTCAATACATGATGTGGAGGATGAAGTTAAAGAACAGCTGCTCAATAGTCATAGCGAGAGGCTGGCTATTGCCTTTGGACTTATTAATACTAGCCCAGGGACTACAATCCAGATAAGGAAGAATCTTCGTGTATGTGGTGATTGCCATAATGCAACAAAGTACATCTCACTGGTTACAAATAGAGAAATCATAGTAAGGGACATGCACCGGTTCCACCATTTCAAGGATGGGCATTGCTCTTGCAGAGATTATTGGTGATTGTATCTCACTGGAGATACTTCAACATCTACTGTTCGATCGTAAGTCGAGGGAGATTGTATATTTTTGCATGGCTGGGCTTTAAGGTTAAGATGCATCAAAACATTGCTACCATTAATTGGGATGGACAATTTTGGTCAACTGCATAGTCCAAACTCCAATGCTAGTTGAAGAGAAGTATCTCTTGATTGAGAGGAACGTTTGGCGTCCCTCGTGGCTTTAAATAGTGAAAAGAACTATTTTAGGCATCTCTCACAGCCTAAAATAGTGAAAAGAACAACACTAAAGTTGCTCAAAATGTCTGTAACACCTATTCTACGCAAAGTAATATGACTGAAGCATGATGCGTGGATGGCATTGGAGGTTTTGAGTAACAGATGATGCTACATGCTCTCAAGGGTGGTGGTATGTACATGTCATGTTCTTGAATTGAATAGAGATTCATTTGGCAAATGCTGCCACTGTATGTAGATTACTGCTGTGCATTATATGAGATCTGGTTTAATAATTTTACTTGTATATGCTGCTTTCCTGTTTATTTCTTGTATTTTAACCCCTTAGTTTTACACTGTCAGAACACTCTTATCTCATGGTGCTTAAGGGGGACAAGATATTGCTAGTTACTCTACAACCTTGGCCTATAAGCCAGCATCTAATAGAAAGATACGAGTCAGAGACGATACTCCCCACATAATATTCATGTTACTATTGAAATGGATTTCGTATGATGGTCAAATTAATTTTGAGTAAATTTCATATCATCCTCATAAATTTTATTAATTTGGGGTTAATAAATCTCGAATTATCCTTATAAGTTTTTGAATCTATGACCGCTTTTGGACCAGTTTTGGTTGAAGTGATGTAACGGTCAGTAAAAGCGTGTGAAAGCATGCATAAAAGAAACGAACTTTTCTTTAATTTTTCATTCCATCCATGGCTTCTTAAAGGGCTTCGGAAAAACTCGCAAGTTGCACCCAACATATGCGCAAATATTTATTAACGTTTATTGCATGGAATATCCATTCCATGGTTGAAAAAAATTAAAAGGAGCCAATCATCGCAAGGAAGCGGATTTGCTGTGCAATGTGGACCCACCTCGTCCTTCATCTAGGTGGACCGATCAGTAAAATAACCAAACTGTTAGAAATTCCCGTAGCAAATTTCATCCGAATATCAACGTTGGCCGCGGCCGAGTGTCTTTTCCCTCAGCCAGCGCGACTACGTCTTCGACGTCAAATACCACCGTAAGGAGTTACAGAGCTGAGAAGGGCGAAACCGTGCATTGATGGGTGGCCGTTTGTCTTCCCACCATAAACCCTACCACCCTTCCAACGGCCCTCCACCCCGTCCTCCTTGGAATGCCCCTACGTCGGCTATAAATCCTCCCCCTCCTTGGCCTGTCCCACCGTCGGCTGTATATCCCCCCCCTCCTCCTCACCCTTCGAGCTCGGCCTCCCACATTCCCTCTCCCATGGCCATGGCTCGGTTGCCCTACGCCCACGTCGATGGCAGCTTGCGTGCCCTTGCCGCCCAGGCCGAGGGTTTCGGACGCTCCGCCATCGGCGGCCTCCATGGCTCCGTCTACTACGTCACCTCCTTAGCCGGTATTGTACCTCGGCTTCTCCATTAGTTTTTTCTCCTTCTTTGTCGCTGAAATTCATTTACCGAAGTAATTTATCGCCTCTCCTATCTTTCGGTGAGGTTTGGGAGAGACGGTGTTGTTCTAAGAAATCTTATTTGATGTGGCGATCATGGTTCTCCCACTGAATTGCTGTTTTTATTAATCCTCGAGGTGGGATTGATGGATTTTGAATTGCTAATTACATGGTTAGGACGGTAATGAATTGATAAATTTTGAGAGCCCTCATGATTCTTCTACGAATCTTTACGGATGTTGAGCATGGATTCGTTCGTGTTTAAATTCTGTGATCTTTGCATGATGTTGAATGCACGAATTACTTGTTTGGGATGATAGGATGCGGCACAAATGCGTCATGTATATCCTTGGAGCTCGGGGTAATACGTCTCATTTACCGGTGACGCAACCAATGCCATTCATTTTTGTGGCTTGTTTTGTGCTGAGCGATTATTTATGTGCTGCATCTTCAATGAAATCATATCCCCAATCTCAGTATCACATGTTCTGTTCAATCTCCTGAAAATGAGTCAAAATGCTTTTGGGTTAGCTTCGGAGTTGATGGTTTTACCTGGTCTGCTTTCACTTCAGTTTTCTTCCCCTCTCTGTTTCACTTCAGATTTGATGATTTTAGTTTTGCTAGTTCTCATTCCTTATGCTTGGGGTACTCCTTCAACAAACCTATGACTGATTCTGCAGGATCACAAACCCATATGAAATCGCTGCAACTTGCAAGTCGTTTTCCAACTAATTTGTTTCTTAAGTATATCTTGTTCCACCTTTGACTACTTCAATGGCAGCAGCCATATATGCTGTGTATCCTCAGATCTTAGTTTCACTCATGTCTGTTCATACTTTCCTATTTCCTTTGAATTCCTTCGCTTTGTACCAACGTACTGCTTACAGCTGGTGCTTTTGATTTCTTGTTGCATATCTAGGCCATCTATGCCTGCTTGGGTTGGGAAAATAGACTAGAGAACACTTTCCAACTTTTGGAACTTGATATTACCCAATGGAAGTTGTTGGTTTTTCCTAGCAATAATTAGCATTTTAGATTGTGAAAATTCTCCAACACATGATTCTATGACTGTTGTGATTGTAATACAGGATTGGCATTTTTCATCCAAGAATGACTCTTAAAGGTGGCATCCATGATGTTCTACACTTCAAATGTCCCTCTGGTATTTTAGGAATCCATTAGGGAATATTTTTTACTTGTTTCTTTTCATTTTGTCCCTTTTCTTTTATATAATCTGAACAGATGTTAAGTCTAGCTTTCCTCACTGTATTAGTTATAGTTGCTGCTTTGAAATTTCTTTAGATAGGAAAGGCTTGAATGCAAGGATTAATCACCCATTGCCATGGCAGGAAGGCTTTTACCAAATATTTTGTACTTTAAAAGGTTTTTTCATGCCTCATGGTATGGTTGCGGGTGATTGGTCCTTGAACAGTTGAACCCACTGGATGCAGGGCTTATTGCACACTAATTGCTCTCCCTCAGGTGCAATTTATACTTTGTTGTCTTGAAATGCGTCCATTTCGGCATCTTCATTTAAAGCTTTGCTTACCTAATACACATTGTCTTGACTGAAAAATATTTGTTCCATGCAATACAAATATTCTCATGGCTATCTTATAATTTCTTCATTTTGCTTGCTCCAATTTGTTATGGCTTTTTGAATCTGGCACTTTGGGTGCAACATCTGGGAATGGGAGCCTCCCTGGTTCTGCTTCTGTATCTGCTGATACCTCATTTTGCTTTAATGTAACTGTGGGCTGGACTACCATAGGCCACATCATGCATAATGTTTGCCTTGAAAGTCTACTTTGTTCCCCACATGCCCTACTACATCATTAGGTCAAATTTGTCTATGGAAGTGTAAAACCAATGCTGCTAATACTATTAATGCAGATAAAAAGCAGGACATGACAAGATGTATCTGGTCTGATATTATGCTTAAGTCCATGGTGCAAGCAATAGTTTTACTTGTCTATTAGAATTAGATTTGCAGCTTTTCCTCTTCTCAGGCAATCACTACAAGGAGAATTTCGTAACCCAAACCAGTCTGATTGAAAGTACTTATAACCAGTATGATTTACTAAAATGCACTATTTGTGAAATCCGACATCACATGTTGGCGCATTGCATACATTATCTCTGTTAATTGCTCACCACCAGATACAATACTTGGCATACAGAAGGATTGGTCAACAATTTTTCAAAGAATACCTGTAAGAGAATGTTTTCGAGGATGGCATCCAAATTGACTTGCCTACATTAATGACTATAGCACAAAATATGGCTGGCCCTTTAGTTGTGAAAAAGCTTATGATGAGGAATTGGGGAGTTGAGATTTGTATTTTTTCTCGGTTAGGATTTTATTGCTAGTCTTGTTACCTAGATTTTCCTACTCATGCATGCATGTGAATGTGCATATAATGTGCCTCACTGGGACTCTTGTGTTTGCGCAATTTCCAAGGATATCACTAGTTGTGTAATCTTATCTGTCTTATTTCTCCCTATTGAATTTGAATGCTTGTCATGTAGGAGTCTATTTTTGAACCCCCGATAAAGTAGTTATTACCACAAGTTTACTCAGACCATTGATCATTGACAGACATGTACAGATGCGCACATGCAAGAAAAAAAAAGTGCCCTATGCATCTGTTAAAAGTAGGGAGGGAGCACATGAGAGCAAGGAAATGCATTCTATGCATATAGCAGAGAGAGTTGTCTGTTCAACTAGTGAGTCTGCTGACTAAGAGAGAGACATTCCTCTGTTGACATATACTTGTGTCCAGATTGCCAACCTCCTTGTGTGAGGTCCTGACAGTCTTAAGTATGCAAGACTCAGGCATGAAAAACTTGAGTAATACTCCTGAAAGTTTGTGCTTGTTGATTGCCAGTTTGATTTTGATGACTATAATTTTCAGAACTCGTATGCATACTAAATGCATCTCTTTCACTGCACTCTGAATTTTAGTTGCTTTAACAAAATCTTTTTAGCTAAGTGATTCTTGCATTTGTTGCTGGTCTCATTCCACCTATCCAACTGCATATTTTTCCTTCCGGCTGTTGCTATTCTTAATTTCATTTAGCTAAATTTATGCTTTTGTTTCTGTAGATGATGGAATTGGATCACTTCGTGCTGCTTGCCGCACACAAGAACCTCTTTGGATTGTCTTTGAAGTTTCTGGCACCATTCACCTCAATTCTTACTTAAATGTCTCATCCTATAAAACAATTGATGGCCGTGGCCAAAGGATAAAACTCATGGGCAAGGGTTTGAGGCTAAAGGAATGTGAACATGTCATTATATGCAATCTGGAATTTGAGGGTGGTAGAGGTCATGATGTTGATGGAATTCAAATAAAGCCCAAGTCAAGGCACATCTGGATAGACCGTTGCACCCTGAGTGATTTTGACGATGGATTGATTGATATCACAAGAGAAAGCACAGATATTACTGTTTCAAGGTGGGTACATCCATGGCTGGTAAAGTTTATTTTATTTTCTTTTATTAAGCTGTTCAAATTTGTCTTAAGGGCAAGCCATGGTGACAGAACTTGATGGGACTGTGATCTTATCAAGCAGAAACAGTTACTGGTCTATCATGGTTGAATTGCACTATAGGATAGTGACCCATCAGGGCATGTAAATGTTTCTGGCTCAATCTGTTTACCTGGATGAATCTACATTTATTTTATTTTATTGTTTCTTTAGTTGACAACGTTTCTCTAGTTTCATCATTTTCTTTTGTTTGGTATCTTTCTACCTTATAGCAAACATTTGATATTAGATTTACTTAAAAATTTTGATGACAGATGCCACTTCTCAAGACATGATAAGACAATGCTTATTGGAGCAGATCCTACACACGTTGGAGACAGATGCATGAGGGTGACAATTCATCATTGTTTTTTTGATGGGACAAGGCAACGGCATCCTCGTGTTAGATATGCAAAAGTTCATTTATATAACAACTACACAAGAAATTGGGGCATATATGCTGTTTGTGCTAGTGTAGAATCTCAGGTTTCACTACCCTCTAAAGGCCTTTATTTGAAAAAGAAATTTGAAGAATTCAATTATGTGGGTCCAATTTTCAGGTCTGAATTTTTTTTTTTTTTTTGGGGCTTTTTTTGTTTTTCGCTGCAGATTCTCTCTCAATATAATATATATGAAGCAGGGCAGAAGAAGGTGGTTTTTAAGTACATGCCAGAGAAGGTACACTACGTAGTTGATCCTTCTCCTTTATTTCTGCTTCTCTTTATGTGCACTATTGAAGAACCTAAGATTAAATTGTTTCAAGACACTTGGGCAATATCTTGCATTTTTTTGCTTTAATTTATTAATAATGTTGATGTACAATATGGGAAAAGGCAGGAGGTGTAAAGTTTAAAACATTAACATGGCCAATCAGGAAACAAGTTCACCAGTAATCAGCTCCTTTTTTGTGGTCTGAACAGTGGACCCTCAAAGTGCTGCATGGTCCTATATTTGTCTGGCTTTCTGCATTAGAAATTTTCTGTTACATATGGTGCCCGTCTATGAAAAAAACTTTTTGAGAAATTCTTTTAGGGAAACACCCTGACCTTATGGATCGGATTAGTTTATACAATAAAAAGGTTAGTGTAAGTGTGTAACTAATGCAAGGTACAGTGGAGTTCAGAGTTGCTGTCATCATCATCTTCAGCAATTCATGAATCATGTTTTGCTGGCAAGGTCCAATGATAGGATTCATGATTCATCATCATCACTGTCGTTATCATTTTGTTTTATATCCAAATTTCTTCTGAACTTATTTGGTTGGCTGCATGATTCTTGTCATGCTATTCCATGTCTTGGACTCTTTCCTCTGCTGCTATACTTTCCCTGAATTTGGGACAATCACATTGTTCATGCTGGTTGATATTGGTTATTAATGAAGATGGACTGACAAATATTACAGTTCCTTTTTTGATTGAGATCTTTGTCAGTTGCTACATTCCTTGAGCAGCGAGTCATCCAAAGTAATGGGATATATAATTTATAACAGAAATATTGCTAAGACATTTTTTTGTAGAATCATTACTTCTCAGTCTTGGAAAATTTACCCTTTGTCCACGCCAGAATTCTAAATGCGGAGGTTGATGTTGTGGTAATTGAGAGTGTTGATCACCCTTAAATACTGTACTGATGATTGTGCTTTATGGTAAAGAATAACTTATTTCCACTTAAGTTAAAACTGTGGTTTCGTTTCTAGATAAGTTAAAACTATTTGAATTTCTGCCTCTAGATTGTGAAGTTGCTGTTGGAGTTGTGCTAAAATTTGTCGTTTTATTGTACATCATAAGATATCTCTAAGAAATTAAATCTTGTATTATCAGTTTGTTTAATACTTTACAGTATACTTAGCATGCAATTTCCTGTGAATGTGCCATCCCACTCTGGGTGTAATGAAATCTGGGAGACTTTTCTGTTGATGAATATGGATCTCTGGACCGTCACCTACATGCAGAATTGTTTGCCAGAGTGAATTGTGCATCTGTGAACAACAGCATGCTCAGAATAGGAAGAATGCTAAATAACACCAATGAATTCCAGCTGACTGTATCTGTTTGTGTCTCTTCGCACCTTCAATTTTGCTTTATTACATAGATATGGTGTCTGAGTGAAGTCTAATTACTCCATAGCTATTTGTGTGGTGAGATTAGGCTTTGGATGGTTTTGTTGGTGCAGGTAGCCGATTGTGAAGAGCCCAAGTCAGGATGGGTAAGGTCTGAAGGGGATGTTTTCCTTAATGGTGCTCAGCATGGTTTAGTTACTGGTCCTGGTGTGGATTCCGTGTTTAATGCAAGCGAATGCTACTCCACATGGACAATGGAAGCACCATCGGAAACTCTGAAGGAGGTTCTCCAAGTTTGTACAGGGTGGCAACCTATATCAATGCCACTTGACACTGTTTGCTAATCGTAAGAGAAACTATATTGAGCATCCATGCATTTATCTACTGATAAGGTTCATTTCATGTTAGAGTTTGACCTTACATCTGCTGGTGTAGAGGATGGAATAGTGGGTTACTCTCGGCTGCAAGAATTCCCATCTCATGGGACTCAAGCGTCATCCAATCTCCAATTTCTGCTTCTTTGGCTTGATGGATTCTACTGTTAATAACCAACTAAATGCATCTTGTTCCAGGCATCATCGATGCATTTATCATTATGTATATCTTGAATACTTGTATGCGTGGATTCAGGTTACACGATCATTATTAGAATCTTTGTATTTCCTTTTTTATTGATATTGGGTATATGGAATTTGAGTTTCTGTATTTGCTGCGTTTTATGCTGTGGGTATATTAGAGAAATCCATTTAGAGATTGCTTTTTATTTCAAAACATTATTTAATGTTCTTCACTAAATAGCTCTCAATGCATTCTCTTGATCGTTCAACAATGATAAGTTATCCTCGCAACAACGAGGCATGCGTCTCAGGTTGAATGAAAGCTCAATTCACCTCAGTTTCAAGTAAATGGTTCTCCTCGTCTACTAGTGTAATTAATTATTGGATAATTAGTTAGTATATACAAGTACACCATGTAAATATCATGTAAGCATTTTGTTGAAATTGTATTGGTCAGATAAGTCTTGTAATTCATGATAGTAGGGGAGAGAGAGATTTGTAATTCACATGGTATAATCGGGCACATTAATTAATTTCTGATAATTATTTATTTTTTGGGTGCTCATTTTAATTGATTATGTGCCCAACCAATCATCCTGAGCTGCCTCGCCCGATGTAGCTTAGCCCATGTTATTGCTGGCTTGAGCGTCACGATAATATGAAATCCCAAGCTAAAAGTATTATAAGCTTAGGGTATTACAACCTAAGCATTCAATAATTATGGCCTAAGTAGTCGAATTTTAAATATTTAATTCTAATAAAAATTTATCACCAATTTGATCGGCTATGGAGCGTTTTAGATCAGCAGTTGTTTTTTCAAACGGCAAAAAATTTTCAGACTAACCACAGTAAAATGGCACACCGGATCCCAATAAGACGATATCCTCAGCAGTTAAAGAGGACAATCCCATGAAAAATTCTTACTGTTGTTCACCACCCTTGGTAGCAGAATCTGCTGAAACTTGGGAATTAATTAAAAGAACAAGTTTTGTATGAGTCGTTAGCCATTCCTGTTGTTCGTTTAGTCACGGAGTTCATGACAAGAGGATAATTTTCATGTCTGTGTAAGGCAACAGAACGCCACCTTGACATGAACGAGAGCGTGGCTGATCGAGTTAGCAAAGCTAGGACACGAAATGGTCATACCTCCATGTGCATCATTCACGACCATCTCCAGACGAATTTAATTGGGACCGTTAGCTAGCTTTTTCCAAACTTTGAATTTGCCCACTGCAATGCAGCAGTACTTGTCCTAGAAAAAGAGCCCACGAACGGTAAAATCTGTCATCTGACACTTGTGCGGGTCCCATGGTTTGATGAACTGGTCACAAAATTAAGGCAGAGGAGCTTGACTATCTCATGTCTTTTACATTTTCATACAAAAATATAGACATTGCACTTTTTCTTGGGCTGCAGCCCTAACGCGGATAATACTTGTGTTATGAGCACTGGTTTACACTCTCCCATGAATAATATGCCATCACTTGTTATCTTAGAATATGGCCATAGAATGTTAGGAGCCTAAGACAAAAGAATGTATAAACATTAGCGATTGCACTCAACCTGCAGTTTTGTACCATCAAGAGAGTCGACTTGCACCTAAACAAGAGACCCAGTCATTCACAACGACCAATTCGTGCCGTGTCTCCAATTCAAACCATGTAGACCTTTAGGTATTGGACCACCCACTTGTCTCCAGTTTGCACCAGCTCTTTAAGTATGGGACCGCGCCGCCTGACCAACAGTAACATCATCCATGACTAGGATTATTGTTGTAATGAGCAACAGCATTTATGAATAGCTTGCCAAGTCTTACAGCATTTGATTCATAGGGGGGTGGGGGGGAGAGCTACTTTTTTCATCCGTTTATTGGACTTGTAAGTCATGAAAAAGCACCTTGCATTTCTTCACCCAACGACAAGGTCAGTGTATCTAGGGATACCGACTTAACGTTGTGGGGTACGGCATTCATGCAACAAAAGGTTTCGAATTAGGTGAGGCCATATGCTATGCGACATATCCCTTCAATCGTTATTTCATTAAATTCATTTTCCTAAATTTTTTGACCTCCTACTCAACTAAATGAATGCCGAGTGCACTTGAACAATCAGCAAAAGAAAGAATTAATTTTCGCTTTTGTGGATTAAAAGTCACTAGCAGAGGGAATAAAATGAAAGCATAATGAAAATGTATACATGCCAAGGATTGTTTTACTATATCTGAATAATTATTAAACTTTGATATCATTTAATACCAAAAGTTCCAGTTATTTGTTCAAGACCAAAAAATCTTTTTTAACCCATGCCTAGTTTGGGTGTATCACATCCTTTGAACTTTAGAGTCTTTTCTATCAGACCAACCGAAAAGCTCAATCCTATCTGACTAACTCAATCAATGCAAGCAAGGAACTTTTCATACAAAAGACACTTGGCTCCATGGCCCACAACGTTTTGCACTGAATCCATTCGTTAGCATCGACAAGGGAAAAAAGTAGCTATTTTAACTTGCAACGTATGGCATGTCTCTCGGCTCTGTTACTTCGAAAAACCATGTTCAAGACTTTAAAAAAGAAAAAAAAAAAACGCTAAAGCACAATTTACAGCACATGTTCAGCTGTTATATCCTTTGGGGTATTTGGATATGGGTATAAAGGGGGTTGAGTTTGCAAAATTTCTCCCCTAATGGGACATCTACTTATCCTTGTTTAATCCTATCTTCGTTCCTACATTCTGTTCAGTTACATTCATCTTCTCCATCATCGATTTTTTCCTTCTCATAAAAAAAAATTCCATTTATTTTATCTTTATTTGCAATTTCTTTTCATTGAGAGGCAGGTGTTACATCATCATCTACCCAACGGCCTTGGTTTCTCCGAAACAGCAGTATTTATTTTACATTTGAATTTTGAATAAACCTGGAGTCTCTTTCTGAACTCAGCCTTAATTAGCTTCTGGATCGACTGACGCAATTGAAAACGAGGTTGGGTGGAAGATAAATGTAAAAGGAAAGGCGGATAGATGCATGAACAAATCTCAGCAGTTGGCTGTGACGATCTGCATGATTAGAATAAATAACACATACCCGCGTCCGCCTTGGTTATGTGGTCATGTATTATTAACACAAGCCAGAAGGTGTACGTGGCATGGCAGTGAGTCAATCCGTTCTGTTTGAAGATTGACCCTATCGGATGGTTAGCAAGGTTGAATAAAAAACTAACTTTCAAATAGTAAACAAAATAATTAAAACGTCTGACCTTTCTTGTTTTTGGGATTTGTACAACTTGGTATTTTTATATTATCAATTTGAAAGCCTTTGATTAGATGATAAAAGATTATTCTTCTTCCGTACAGGTTACCCACCAAAGTCAAACACTACAGTGTGAAAAGGGGACTCTCAAGCCGGGTTGGCCTTCTACTGTACACCTAAGCAAACATGGGCAACTTATTTAGTTAACTTTAATAATTTATTTTTATTATTACTGTATTTTTAATAGTGTTTAACAAAATTAGACCAATGATTGAATTAGTTAGGTGGTCGGTTCACAATTCAACCGGTTGGTTGAACTGAATGAACTATTTTTTTAGAAAAAATAAAAAATATAATACAATATAATTTTAAAAAATTTAAATTATAAATATTAATCTAAATATACATATTTTTTATTATAATGAGATATTACTATAATTTATTATTTTATTCTATTAAAAATATTATAAGTAAAAAAATTACTATTAGACCAAATGGGTTAGCAAACTGGTTTACAGATGAACAAGTCCGACTGACTGGTCTGATCCGATTCTGATAGTACTAATTTTTAATCATCAAATTTTATCTTTTATTAAAAAAATATTTATTTTATCTTTTATTCACTTCATAATGACATCGTCCTTACACAAGTAGTAGACAAGGTTAGTAAGGTTGGTAAGAAGGTTGAATAAAAAATTTCTCAAATAGTAGAAAAAATAATTAAGATGTCTAACTTTTTGCTTTTGGGATTTTTACGACTTGGTATTTTTATATTATCAATTTGAAAGCCATTGATTAGATGATCAAAGATTATTATTCTTCTTATTAATATATTTTTAATAATTAATTTCCTTCTTTTCACTAAAAAATATTTATTTTATCTTGTATTTACTTCATAATGACATCTTCCTTACATAAGGAGTAACATCCCTCTGCATTTATTATATATATATATATATTTGCACATTCTCACTATTATCCAAACACACCCTTGACCTAAGGTAGCCAAATAATGCCATGACTCAGCCTAGCAAAATGTTAGGCTTCCATTTGAGTGGCCGAGCACGGAAAGGCTCGATTCGAGTAGCCATCCTTGTCAAATGAGAGGTTGGATCCCAACAATCACCTTCGCAGCTGGTCCTATCATTAAAGTGGCTTATATGTTGGGAGAGAGGTTACCACCAATGGCTGCAGCAGTCAACCTCCTTATTACAGCGCGTAAAAAAATTAAAATGAAGTTCTTGGTCCAACTTATTTGCAGTGCAGCCAGATGTCCACATCAATGAATTACCCTCAATTTTCATGTTTATGCAGCATTCAACGTAATGACGTGGTTAATTGGTTCATCGCAAGGGTCAAATCTCTGGCTACTGATCAATAAGTAAATACAACTGTTAAAAAAATTAAAGCCATTAGATTTCATGGGTTTTCTTCTAATTAATAATTACTAAACCGTTTGATTTGTCTACACTTAATGGTGAGAATTTCATTTTGACTTCACTTTTTCCCTGTAAGATCTCACATCGCTAGGATGAAGGAGGAAGTCCTAAGCTAAATATGTGAGGCTCGGTTGCCAAAGGTGTACCTATTTTGGGGCGATTGGTTGGATAGGCTGGGAGGAGTGTGGCTTTAGAGTGGACAAATCAGTGAGATTCTTGATAAGAATGCACTGGACAAAGCAGACAATATGCATTAGAGTGCTGGGTCGTTACAGTTGGGATTGGAGTTAACTCTCAATAGTCTCTGGGGATTTGTGCTCTAAAGACATGACAGTCCTGAGGACATGGCAGCCCTGAGGAGAGGTGAATGTAAGATCCCGTATTGCCCGGGTGAAGGAAAGAGTCTTGGTCTAAATATTTGATGCTCGGTTGCAAAAGATATCACTTGTTTTGGGGTGAGTGGTGAGATAGGCCCGAAGGGGCGTAACCCTGAAAGAGACAAATCCGTGAGTATCAGAGCCGACTTTCACTAGTCTACGGGGGTGTGAGTCATGAGGACATAATAGCCTTGAGGAGGGGTGGATGTGAGATCCGACATCGCCTGGGTAAAGGAGAAAGTCCTAGGCTAAATATTTGAGGCTCAGTTGCAAAAGATATCACCCATTTTGGGGCAAGTGGCGGGACAGGCCTAGAGGGGCGTAGCCCTAAAAGGAAAAAATCTATGATACCAATAAGATTCCTGATAAGAATGTACTGGGCAAAGCGAACACTATGTACTAGAGCACCAGGTCATTATAGTTGATATCACACTGACTTAATTTTTACAGTTCTAAACTAGTGTTATTAGAAGTGAACCGGATGATCGACCTATTAGTTTAACTGTGAACCGATCAGTAGTCTAGTTTGATACAACCCAATTTGATTCAACAGTGGAATTTTTTTTACTTGTAATACTTTTAATAGAATAAATAAGAAATTAAAGAAATATAACATTATAATAAACATTTATATATTTAGATTAATCTTTATAATTTGGATTTTTTAAAATTATGCTATATTATTTTTTATTTTTTAAAAAATAAAAATGTTTCATCCAATTGAACCAACCAATGGAATTAGTCGAATTATGGATCTTATGCAACCGCCATTCTGATTTAACTACCAATCCGGGTATGATAACACTATTCTAAATTGTTTCTACAAACAGTATGTAATTTACAAAATATTTATTAAGCAAAATTATTTCTATGATCAATCTTTTATCATGTTTCAAGTAGAAATTTGCCTTTTTAACTAAATTGCCATTAAGTAAACAAAAATAAATAGAATTTTAAATAAAAATGAGAAATAAAGTTCTAAATACTTCAACTTTTTTTATTAACTTTAAAATTTCTCCTTTTTAGTTGTTATATTTATTTGATAAGTTAACTTGCAAAATTTTTTATTTTAATTATATAATTTTAAAATGATGCTTTAAGTGTCTTGCCTATGACTACTGATTTAATCTTTTATTTCTTATTTCAATATTTCAACTTTAGATGCATCAAACAAAAATTTAGAATTTTAAGCTATTTAATTAAGTTATATTAAACATTTTCTACTTATTTGGCTCCAATAGCTTATTAGTCATAAGCCAATAAGGTATAGCCGATTTAAAAAGACCTTATTAAGTATTTACAGTTTTACATCTTCAACTATCAACGAAAATCTACGAGACCCCATATGCATAAACAAGAGAGATATATAATGAAAGTGCTTGCGTTGGTCAACTCAAACGCTGCTATTATGTATAGATGTGCAAGGTTGATGCAGCTGGTGAATGACAGACCAAGATAAAAAAAACGACTATAGCATGAGCCAGCCCTGAAGATTGACTGTGTCAAACCAGCAATGGCATTCAGGCCGGCTGACCAGCTCATTTCCCCATCTAGACACTCTCATTTCAGGTCGTGAGCTTGGCTTCAAAAATTTGCAAGATTCAAATGGAAAATGGCCAAATGCCAGGGCTGGCCAATCCTCGCGCTTACGTTTGGCTTGAAAGAGAGGGGAATAAACAATTGGGGATTAAACAACATGTTTAGAATTTTCTTTTCTTTCTTTTTATTTTTTTTATTTCCACCCTCGGGATTGTCTTCTCTGGCTTTGAATAATAAACGGTTGGTATCCACCACATCTTTGGAAGGTGAAACAAAAAAACCCACAATGATAGTACTATAGAGGGAGATGGCATCATTTGATAAGTGAACATGACTGTTAGTAAACACCCCATGGCCAATTTTAAGCATGGGTAAGGCCTATTCTTATGATATTTAATTTATCATTCAACATTAAGATATTGTGCAACTAAAATACCACAAATGCACAGGCAGCGTAATATTAACTAAACCAAAGATGTAACCATATGTAACAGAAAATAAAAAATTAGAAAAAAAAATAGAGTGGACAACATTGCGTTATCATCTGTAATCCAATGCTCTTCCATACCACGTCTACGGACGGCCGAGAAGAAAAATGTTAGTTAAGACATATATATTACCTAGACAACACTCATCGCGATCAAACTCTAAACATTTGGCAAATCCACCGCGAATACAATTTTTTCAAATGGATTGACTGGAATATACCAATTCACCGCTGGAGCCTATAAGCCTCAAATGTAAAAAATATCTTCAGTGGTGATGTTAACGGATCATTATGAATATGTTTGGTTTACAAAAATGTACGTTATTGTCAATAGCCACTGAAAGGTGTAAATTCTTCCTTCAAGTTTGGCCCAAATTAAAATAGTTTTCTTCGTGCAGAATAAAGACTAGATAAATCAAGGGCGCAGCCAAAGAGAAATGACGTTTGAAATTAACTCGTTACTTAAATTTGGCTTTAATAAAATAAGAGATATGTCCTGTGATGATGTCACTGAGATCTTGAAGAGAGGAATCAGTGAAGGTAGATATCAGATCGCCTCATTCGTTTGGTGCCTATCTAAGATTAGAGAACCAACCATATGCTCTGTCGTCCAATCAAGATGTCCAATCAATATTACTTCCGCTGGCTCATGCATCTTGATTTTCCTAGTATGCAATGAGATAAACCCAGCTACCAAATCCAAACCACACAATTAAAAAAAACAAATTTGAAATAACAAGAAAATTATATATATATATATATCTGTATATATATATATATATAAATATCTTAAATTTCCATCCATTCCACCCGAAAAAGGGTTTCCGATTCTTGCATATTATGTCACTTGTATTCGTATACATACAACTAAAAATACAAGCATACCTATAAGAAAAAACCCAAATGAAAAATAAAACTTATCTCATCTCGAGCCCTTTGAAGAAGAAGAGGATGATCCACCTGATGCCGACCCCGGCACTCCATTTCCCGAAAACAAATCCGAAATATAGCTTTCCAAATCTTCTGGTGCGAATCTCACCGGGCTGCCAATCTCACCTCTCAACACACCTCGATACTCTTCGTAAAAAGCCCGATACGCAGGCACGATACTCATCGCCACCGATACTTTGATACGATCTCTCAATCTTCCATCCGGCACCACCCACCCCGATTGCGCCCTGCAAGCTGTTTCGAAGGCGTAGTTGAATTCCTCGAATCTCTCTTTTACATTCTCTAGCGCCATCTCAGCTGTTGGGTTATCCGGCAATGCTGCTGCCACCTTGCTCCATGCCATCCGCTCGTAATTCATAGCGTATTGGCAGACTTTTGACTCGTGATTTGTAGCCCAGATGTTGCCCACTATCTTATGCAGCTGGCAGCTGCGTGCTTTTGATATCACGTATTGGAGGTTGTTTGAAAGGAAGAGATAAGACAGTGCTACGTCTTTGTAGAGCTCGGCTTTCCCGTCGAGCTTACAGAGAAGGACCAAGATCAGCCACTCAAGGCGAGTTGAAATTGCCGAGAGGGGATTCTCCTGCGAGGGTGAGTTTTGGAGCAATGAGTCCGGCAAGGGACTCTGCATTTCGAACGGGAAGTCGGCGAAGATGTCGGCGAGGATTTCAGAGTAGTCGGAGAGGAGGCAGATGTAGTTCATCACATAGCGAGTGAGGGGGTGGATACCGGCGCCTGCGGTGGGTGCTCTGGAATTATCCTTTTGTATTGCGGTTTCGAAATCAACTATCATTATTCGGATTCCTTCTCCTAGCTTGATCATGGAGTTGACTGCCTGTATTCGGACAGCGGAGGTCGATTCATAGGAGAAGATGGACTCGATCTCGAGCCAAAGGTCTGAGATTGTGCTGTAGAGGTCCAAGAACTGGAATATCTTCTCTGGTGATCTCTTGCATTTCGCGACAGACTCCGCGAATGCTAAGAGATGGACTGCAGCTTCCTTGGTGATCTCGGAGAAGCATGATTCCTTGATTGTGCTCGAGGCCGCGAAGACATGATCGCACAGGACTCGTTCGCCATGGAAGAGACTCTTCACAGCAATCTTAGCGATTTGCACCCAGTTCTTTATCTTGTGTTCCAAGACTTCCCAATCCATCCTCTGGATATGACTCGAACTCATGCTTTCAAACCCAAGTCGATAGATTCCCTCGTCGACGATCGATTTTCTAATGATTTTGTGGATCTTGACGCACTCCTTGCCATACCCATATGAGATCATGGACTCTGCAATGGCCCGGAGGTCCATGATTGCAGTCGACGCCTCTTTCTGGGTCTCCTGGGTCGAGTCTCCAGCAATTTGGATCTCTTCCTCAGACCCCAATTCATCCTCATAGTCTGAAAGTGTTGATCTCGTTGTGTTGGAGCTGCAGCCGGACATCGACTCTGGATCCATCCGGTCTCGATTAGCGGCGAGGATCAGATAGAATTCCCTCTCGAGTCGCTTCATGGCCTTCTCCATGAGATTCTGGGCGTGGACGAGCTTGTGAGAGCTAGAGTTGTCGGTGGCGTAGAAGTGCATGGATCGTTGGAGGTCTCTCAACGACAGCAGGAATTCCCCGGCTTCTTGGGGGTTTTCAATGAAAAGGGAGGTGATGTCGGAGGAGGAAGATGAATCCGTGTCCCAATTGGTGATGATGGTTTCAGCTGTGGCAATGTTTTCATCCATGATTGTTTCTGATAAGGTGGGGTGGAGAGGGGAGGAAGGACGACTACGGGAGGAAGGCGGGGAGGAGGAGGACCAAGCATGGGAATGAGATGAAGGGATGGAAGGAGGAGGAGATTTTGAGCTGTGGTGGTTGTGGTGACGGAAGAAGAGAGATCTCATCCCTTTCCTGGGCATTTGCTACTTTACGAGAACGATGAGGATAGAATTGGGAAACTTTTCCTTAGTTTTGGATAGGATTTTTTTTAGGTATGCTTAGGCCATTTTGATTGGAACAAGGGAAAGAGAATTAATGCAATCGTTGGCTGGTGGTGAGTTCGGGGAGAGTGGAGGTTGAAAAAAGTTTTATGGAGCGTTGAGCAAGGAAGAGTTCCAAAACGAGCGAACGGTCAGACGAAGGAGTTGAATGAGGAAGCATTCCTCCATGTCTGCGCTGAAAGCAATGAAAATACCCTCGTTTGTATTCGGCAGACGGCAGAAAAGATCTCGCAACTATCATACCAGTAGCAGTTTGACCTTGTCCCCCAAGCTGCAAAAAATTCTCACACCAGTGTTTAAAAGTTGGAATTATACTCCATTACACGGACTTTCCAACTCTTTGGAGGCCGCAATGGCTTACTCTAATTACTGTGCAATGTTGGTCAACATACTTCATATACGTTCATGGGCATCCATATCTGAAATTTATGTCGTTTATGTTAGAGGTGACGTTCGTTTGAGACAAGTACAGACAGTAAAAAAATCTTACAGCTTTGGATGTTAAACAAAAAAAAAATGAAGGGGTGTTTGAAATTTGAAATGTCACAAGAAGAATAGACGAATTAGAATAAAAAGAGAAAAAAATAGTAAATGAAAGCGAAAAACACCGATCACATGCAGAAGTGGTTGGGGTGTCAACTTCCATTGCGTAGGAATGTTCGCTGCCAACGTGCGGCTAGCGTAGGATACGTCATCTAAGGAAAAAAAAGGCCTAGTTGATAAAAAAAAGAAAAGGCCGGTGGAATTTATTTTTGTGCAGCTAAACCTCTACTGTCGGTCATACCAGTTATGGTCCACCCTTCTACAGAATTGCTTACGGCAGAGTAGCTTACCTTGGTTGCAATTTGATTTCAGTGTGAGTTTGATGTTTTGATTGATGGTGTGTCTCTGGATGGAGAGAAGCAAACTTTTTGTTAGATGGAAAATGATGAAAGCAATACAGTGAATAAAGATAGATAAAAAATATAAATAAAGCTGTGGAAAAGTAAAATTATTAAACTTGATAAATATCAAATCGAATAAATGAAAGGAAAGACAAATTTGAATACGATAAAAGAATAAAATATTATTTCCCCCAAAGCATATTAATATACCCAAGCAAATAATTTGCGAGATTCATGTCAGAGGCATTAGCCAAGCATGCAAGCGTGTGCTTGCCAGTGCATGGGTAAACACAGTTAAAGATTCAGAGCTAGCAAACATCGTATGCATTCGGGACCACATCGCAACTGAGCACTGCTCCAACATTCTCGCTTTTACATGTAAATTTACATTTTACTCTCTCTTTATGGTCTAATCTCCTGTTTGACTTATCTATTTCAGTTGTTTTTGCATGAATTTCTACTCGTGGAATACTTGTAAATGCTATTTGATTTGGAAGTCGTTGTGGTGAAGATGTATGCATAGAATTTCTGGACGTGTATTAAAAATATATAGCTATTAGAAGAGTCCGTCGCGAAAGGAAGATAAATAATATAAAAGAGATCTACCGGAACAAATACTACGACTGTTTCTACGGCTGTCTTTGTAAGGTTTGTTTCTTTCCTTCCTCTTAACCGTCGAAAACAAAGGTGGGATCGTCACGAGTTGGGCGGCCTGGCAGCGGCTTGCAACTAGGTGGCATGTACAATGTGGGTGGACCCATATGTCACAGCATTTAGTGGACAATTTCATGTAATGCTAGCGTGCGTAGATAGATCGAATTCCATATCAGTATGATATATTTTATGTCCCATTTGATCACTTGATTCATTTACAATAATTTTTTGTTAGAATGACTATTTTTGATAGGTTTTTATCATTTGTGGTTGATGTTCTTGATACGTGTTGCTTTATTATTAGTAGTAGTAGTAGTAAGGATCAATTTGGGAACGAAGAAAATGAGTGGGAAAAGAAAATATGCAAAAGGATTGGATCATATTCATTGATTTGCCCCCAAGCCCACCCCACACCGAATCCAAGGACAAATCACATGTAGAGGCAGTGGATGGACATCACTTGAACGCAGGTGTGGTATTAAAACTCTCTTTACCATGGACTTCAAAAAACAGAAGAATTCTACAACTTGACTAAGTGGATGGATGCAAACGTGTATTTAATGGCTTAAAAATTGAGAAACATAGCACGAGATACAGGATATTCAATTGATCTATTAAATCTGAGGATTTGGATTGATATTTATCATGAATCCATAGTTAAATTGATTTGAGCTATTGAGTAGACAATTGATATATACTGACGGGACAGCTACCAATATCTGGACACTGGTAATGCAAACATTCTTGCGTAACTTAGAAATTAAACATTTTTATTGAGTGTTTGTAAAAATGGAAAAAATTCACGTTTTTAAATTTGTTAGGACTTGCGAATATGTTGGATGTATGAGGTGCCCATGATTGCTTCTGTAACCATGTATATTGTCCTTACACTATTAGACTCAAAACTCAATCTCATGGAGTGCTGCAACATTCATATCGATTCCTGACACCTATAGTTCTTGAAGAGATTCATGGAAAACTTTTTTTGATACACAATGACAAGGAAAGGGAGAAGTTTGTCAGAACCCTCCCCTTTCACTTGATAAGTATGCACTTTCTTTAATTAATCTATATTTTCTGTAGAAATCTTTCTTTCATTATTTATCTTATAATATTTTCAAATGAAAATTCGTTAGCATACAGGCCACGTGGAAGATCACATGAATTGCAATTTTATTTTCTTAAACTTTTGTAAATTGCAAGATTCACCCGACTAATAAAATTTTCACTTAAATGCTTATATAAAGAGTATATAGTATACTTGGATATACCAACAAATTACCCTTTTCAAAAGGTATATTTATTTTATTTTTAGTTATCATTTTACCAACATCACTTTTAATTTTTACTACATCACATATTTTCTTCACTCAAATCCTTCTCTTATACTTCCTTTTTTATAATATACAGGGTGTTAATTTCTAAGTAATTATGTATTAAAAAGTATAGCAATTGATTTTAGTATGATTATAATGATGAATTGAGGTGAAGAAATGTGCTTTGAAATGAAATAATCTGAGTATGTATAAATTTCACATGAGTGAAATATAAGTGTGCAAGTTTATGTATATGTGCATGATTATATGACTTGATTATAAGTTAATTAAGGCAAAATTATAATGCATTTTATGTTATTTTTATGTATAAAATGATGATTAAAAGTATATGAGAAAAAGAAAATCGAAGTAGAAAGAATACACAGCAAAAATGGGAGAAAAATTGTACACAATAGGGGGCAACGCATTTGATGTCGCGACTTGAAATTTGGTGCCACGGTGTCAAATTGAAATGGGAGAGGCAATGGCACCAGCGCATTTGATGCTGTGGTGTCGACTAGCGGGTTAAGTCAGCGACTCGACCTTTTTCAGCCCATTTTTCATTTTGTTCTCCACTGGTCCATTTTGTTTTCTTCTTTCCCATGCCCTAACCCTGTTATGCCTAATTTCTTACCCATTTTGCTAGAAAATCAAGAGGGTTTGGATTGGTACTCACTCAAGCATGTTTTTAGACTTGATTTTTAGGAGTTTGAATGGTGAAAAATAGAAGAAAGTCTGATTTTCTGCAATTAGATGGAGCTATTTGGAGCATAGAGCTTGGATTCTCATGCGTGGTGGAAGCTACACTTGGAATGCATGGTAAGTTATCTTTTCTTAACCAAAAATCATAGATTTGGGCTGCTAGGGTTTTCATGAATAGGGTAATTTGGGAAATTTCATGATTTAGGTGTAAATACCATTGGAAAAATATTTAATAGGTTAATGACCATAATTTGGACATAATTGGGGCATGAGAGATGATAATCTATGCTTTCTTAGGATTTTACCTAATCGATGAACAATAAATTTTTCCAATTTTATATATTATGGGGAATAATCATGGGGAAAATAGCTAATTCGATGATTATTATATTTTGTAACATATTAGAAGGTGAAAATTTGAATTTTTCACTATGACTTAATGGGGTTTAAAAAGAATTTTAGTGTAAGAGTTATATAAGCCATGAATTGACTAAATTCAAAGCTTAAGTGAGTTATTTTCAAGCTGTTTAATTGTTAATCATATTACATATAAGATAAATGTTGTAATAAAAAAATTTCCTTGTGATATGTTAATGAGAAACCCTGATGTAATTATTATTAATACATGTTTAATGATATCTTTCCATGAGGAAAGTGATATAATTATTATAACTTGAGATTGACTATAAAAAAGTTGTTAACATGGTGTATTGAATGTATGATTATAATGATTAAAGAGTATGGTTAATTTAATTCATTGACATCATACGATCGTGATTGTAAGTGAATTAAAATTGTTATGTGTATAGGACTAATGAAAGATGGAGGAAAAGCTAGAGAAATCGGAGCGTTATGGAATTTGGCGAATCATATGGTAAGTAGGCATTTACTTTTTGCTGAATGCATGGATGTGGATATAGATTATCCTAATATTGTATTTGGGCATGTATGTATATTTGGGGGATCGTGGATATCCCATGTTTCGTTAAAGATTAAAATTTATATAATATTATAAAAATATGAATGTTAGGGATAGTAAGTATCCCTTAAATATAAATTATTAGTGTTTGGTTAATAATATGGATATGTGATTGTTGATGATAGAAATATCCCATGTCATTATGCATTATGATACTTATTTTTGTGTATAGATGTATAGTTGTTAGGGTAAAGAATATCCCATGGCTATGATAGATAGTATGTTTTGTATGGCTATGTTTTGTTTTATATGGATTGATAAGAATTGTAAGTATCCCAAGTTAAGTCTCATATTGTAAGGATGTGAATGAATAGAGTAAATGGGATAAGTGATATCCCATGATTATTAATAATATGTATATGTTGGTTGTGTTTTACA
Organism: Pouteria campechiana; assembly: GCA_036873735.1. NCBI lineage: Eukaryota > Viridiplantae > Streptophyta > Magnoliopsida > Ericales > Sapotaceae > Pouteria > Pouteria campechiana. The sequence continues at coordinate 60,784 of JAYJMB010016152.1, forward strand.
TCTCAAAATGAGATGAGATGGGATATAGAGCTTCCATAAGGTGTAATTGACAGAATGGTTTGATACTGTGTTTGAATGGCACACTATTTGATATGTTTTATAAAATAAGGAAGATGATTAAGGTATTATATGCTTGAAGGGTGTAGAATGTATATTGAATTGGTAAGGACTTGAGCCTCTTCGATATATATTCATACTTTGAATTTTTTAATAGTTTGTATTTATGTTCTAGATGAGAATATGTGATTTTTGGTTTATTATTGTTTTATATTTTTTCTGCTTACTTACTAAGTTGCCTAAACTCACGCTTTCTTATTCTATATTTTTATTTGACAGGAGTAGAAGACATGTGATTGGTATGATAGAATGTTGGGATTGAAATCCCATGGTACGTTTGTATAATGGTAATGTGACTATGTAATTGTATAATTGTAGATAAAAAGATTTCATATGATGTATAATCAAATGTATAATATGTTATAGTGAATTGTTGTCTTCTTGTGATTGAAATTGTATTATCCTAGGTAAGTAGATTGTTATCATGATTAGTTCTATTCCTGGGCAGGTAAATGCGGGTATGGGTGTGATAATGTAGTGGTTAATGTTCTTATTTTGTGATTATGAAATTTATTGAATTATATAATTTATATATGTCAGGTTAAGATTTTTATAATTCAGGGTAAACTTTGTCAAAATTTTAACATAGTATTTTCCTTAAAAATAGAGAGATTATAGAGGAATGGTAAAACGCATAGGCCTCAGGGTAGGGCTTGACAATTCTATCCCTCGACGTATACATCCTCTGAAAACATGTTCATAAGAAATTTGTATAACTAGTCATTTTAGATTGGAATTACTGTTGAATGTTGCCATTTGGGTCTTAGAAATATTTTGTCAATCGCGTGGTAGATTAATGGATATATGTCATTTATAGAATGCAACCCCAGAAAATTAAACAGATAAATGAGAATTATGCTTCAGGATGACGTGGAGAAAGGAGAAAACTAGCAAAGGTATCATTTTCAACATATTTGATTATGTGAATCGAAGATACGTACGTCGATCTCTATGCCAAGATTACTGGATTTTATTGTTTTCAGAAGTAACATAGCAACTGACGACAAAATACGTCCATTTTTCAACATTAAAAAGTCACAGAGGGCAAAGTAATTCTTGGGCGGCAAGCAATTCTATTGAGGACGAGGATGAACATGGTCCACGCTCTACAGGAGTTTGTTTTTATTATTTTGGACCAATATTAATTGACAGGCAGTACAGATTTTCTATTCTACCTAATTGATTTTGTTGTACACATTTTTGGTAGCTGTTTGTTAACATGTTCAAATTGCTGCAGATTTCGCTCAAATGATCCACACATTACATTATAGTCATGGCCGAAGATAACCAATGCATCTAAATCTCTGTTTGGTTTTGCCTGCACAGACCATTCTTTGGCAATTCTCCTCGATATTGATATCATCCTCCTTGATAGATATCGAGCGACAGAGAGTAACTTGTATCGATGGAAAGACCCCAGAGCTTGTTGGATTCAATTTGATATCTTTAATTCTGCACTAGTTTTATGGGTCCGAATAAGATGGGCAAGCAAAGCCCAGTTGAATATAACTGAAATCCATCATACACATACAGAGATATCGAATTTCAAAGCAGTTTAAACAATTCTATGAAAATATCTGATCACGCACTCTTTCTTGATGTTGGCGTGTGATCTGCAAGTTTAAATGGCAAAGATCTTCATTGACGAAATTGACTCCCTCACCACATGTGACATTTCCCTTCAATTTTCCCCTCTTTTTGCTGTTAGCAACGATAATTTGGTACCTACCAATCTGCCCTTTCGACAAATAAAATTTTGTAAAAAAGAAAAGCCAGTTCATGTCCAAAGATGTCATTGTTCCAGTTGATCCAACACAAATTCCCTTGGTAACGTTCGGCTGCCGCATGTTGGCCAGGCTAGAAGAACCGTAACTTAACAATATTTATTGTTAGGTTGGGTTGCCCGCCTCATCTGTCCGAACCACAGACCAGGTTGGGTTGAACTCGATTTAGCCCATTTGCAGATACACTTGTTGAACCTAACCCAATTTACATGCCATGAGCCCATTGATAGGCTCCGTTTGGCCCCGCTTTTACAAAGGCTAAAAGCACTTTCACGAGCCTAAAAGCATCGTTGCCAAATTTGGGTAGCAGTGTTTGGCAAAACATTTATAAGCACTTTAAGAAATCGCATAAGCCGAAAAACTCCGCTTCTCCATGGCTTAGCGCGTTAACGAATTTTTCAAGAGAAGCAGAAAATTTTCCACTTCTCCATGGCTTAGTGCGTTAACGAATTTTTTGGGACACGCGGAAAAATTTCCACTTCTCCATAGCTTAGCACGTTAACGAATTTTTCCAAAGGTTCAGTGGGAAAACTTTTTCAAAAGTGCATTTGCTAGTCTGACAAATTGCGGCAATTGATACTCATGGCACTCAGAAATCACAAGCAAATATGGTATGCAACTGTATATCATATAAACTGTAAACTATTATTGTAACAGAAACTAAAATATTTTGGTATATTTGGTTAGTAGTATTTTAAAATCAGATTTTCAAAATAGTCCCCTTTTATTTTATGTAATATTTATTTATCATCATTTTTTAACAAATTTATTTTTATATTTGTTCACTGTTATTCTAACATTATTTTTAACTTTGGTGATGTTATTTTTAAGATTTTTAAATTAATTAAAAAATACCAATTCAAATGAAAGAAGGTGATATCATAAGATTCATAAGTTGAATGCATGCATGTGCTTTTTTCTTTTAAGATTTGTTTATTTTAAGGCAAAAAAAGGGTAAAAGCAATTTTAGTAAAAAGTGGGTAAAGTTTTTTTTCTCTCTTATATTGAAATGAAATTTAATAACATATAATTATCTTATTTTTATATTAGTATTTATCTTTGAAAAAAAAGCTCATCTATTACATTTTATCAATTTCATTTTTTTCTTTTTCTCTTTACCTTAAACTAAATACACTTTAATCTATTTTACTTCAGGTAAATTGGCAACTGTCTAAAAAAATGCCTAAAATATCTTACTCTATCTATTTCTATTATCAATCTTGGACTACTTCTGGAGATTATCATATTGGAAGTGCATCAAGAAGCCCACATAGCGTATGCAGTGGAATGACAAGCAAATATTAGAAATTAAAGTATAATGCAAGATTTTAAAATGCTAAACAATAAAGATAAAATTAATTAAGTATGCCATCATAATTTTTTACAAAAAGGTGATATTTGATACTTGTATATATGATGCAACGAAAGTCTAATTGGTGTCCTTAGCTAATGAAAGAGACTTACAAACATGAATGAGACTTTCATATATATATATATATATATATATTTATTTTCAAATATATATATATTAATATTAAAAATATTAAGTATTTTTCTTCTCTTAAGCTAACAATATATATTAAAAATATTTTATTATTAATATTTATTTTAAATTTTAAAATTTGATCTATATATTATATTATTTAAATAATTCTTTTGAAGATAGTTAGTGATGAAGTTAAAGTATAATTTTTTTATCCTTTTTTTATCATTTGCATGATAAAAATACTTTCACTAATAGATATTTAATATTAAAAGTATTTTTATTTTAAGCACTTTTTACTAAAATTCTATTGTAAATAGCACTTCTTTAAAAAGTACTTAATTCCACAATGAAGTCAAATAAAGCCTATGAAAGTGTCATGTAGGCTCGAACGACTAACAACCATAAAAAAGTGTGTTTGTGTATGTGTCTATATATCTATATCTATATATAAATATGCATCAATATATATATATATATATACATTTATATATATAATACTTTGATAGTTATGTAGTATTAAAGTAAATTGGTACATCTTTTCTATTTAAACTCCATCTTGATAATTTTATAAAATTTATTTTGATTATTATATTTCATATTATTATTTAATAAAGATATTAAAATTATTTTAATCAAAATTTTGAGTGATTGTACCATCTAAAATGTATAAAAATGTGTATAAAATTTAAATTTTATCTGGATTTATTTACTCAAGTATTGAAATATTATAAATATTATATAAACAATATTATATATGAGATGAATACTATAGAAGATGTGGGTATTTAATTAAAATTATATAAACCCTTCTAAATGATCAAATAATTTTCATAGGTTGAAATTCATTCTTCAATTGATTTTAATTTTTTGATAAGTATGAGCTTTTGATTAAAATAATTTTTTAGGCCTTAGCTACATAAATAATGATAAGATTAATGGTTAGATTGTATTTTAAAAAATTATCAAAATGAGGCCTACATGAAAAGTAATACTAATTTACTTTGGTAGTAAATGCTCTATTGAAGTTTTGTTTTTTCTCTTTCTATATATATTTCTAAGGAAACTAATTTGATTTCAAAGAAGAAATGAATAAATGAAGGAAATACTTGTAGCCCAGGCTTGCACAAGGCCTGATAAGGTCTAAAATTCTCGTGCTGGCATGAAATGGGCTTGATCTGAGCTCAATCCAGCTCTTAAATTGTCAGACTGTAATTTAATTTCTTGCCAAATACCTGAAAATAGCATGGTAGGCTGATTAATGTATGCTCATGTCATGTTTCACATAAAATTTAAGTAGATAAGATATTTCACTGCAAAACTGCTTATATCATATTGTAAAACTCCAGCAGCATGTAACAAAACTAAAAAAAATTGTAAAGGTGGAGGGGAAACTGCCATGCACGTGGGGCTGCCCGGAGGACCCCATTTTCATCTCTGTATATAATTCCCAAACTTCATATTCATATCAACTGTAGAACCGTTATTTCCACCAAACCCAGCTAGTTCCCTTGGCTTTTAGTGCATGAAATGACATGGGTCATTCCGAACTTTACAGGATGTGTTTGGATAAGTCTAAAACGAGAGAAAAGTTTTCTCCCTCTTTTCTAATTCGTTTTTCCCTTATGTTTAATATTCTATGATTTATCTTATCCTGCCTTAACAACTTTTTTCTTATCATTACATATATTTATAATATTATCTTTATATTTTCTAACATCGGTTTTATTTATTTTATTTTTACTCATTTTATATTGATAATATCATTTTCATCTGCTTTCAATCATGGATTTTTAATTTGCTGGTTTACCGATGGATCTGACAAGTTGGGTGGCTCGAGCAGTTGGCAAACTATGCGACCTTCCATATACTTTCTTTGTATTCAACCTGCAAGTTCATTGGAGACTGACTGGAATCCGTTGAATAAGTGGCAAGGTCATCCAATCAATATTTAGAAGGATAGTTTCCAGGAATAATCACAATATGAAATCTACAATGTGGTCATCGTGATAGCGATAGGCTTTAAAGCTTAACCTGTGATAGAAAGTGATGTGTGCGAGATTGAGAAGCATAGGCAGTCTATCACGTTTGTCATCTTGCAATATTAGAAAACTACGTTAGACGTCCCCTCGGATCGGTGTCGGCACATTTACGCGTCTTTTCCTCCCATTGCTTTGTGGCGTCTATGGAAGCTCCTCCCTCTAAGCCTGGGTATTAAACATAGGTTGAAAATTAAGAAGGGTTGGAACAGGAAATTTGGATTTTGCTTGAGATGCAAGTTTTTCTTCCACACTCAACACGTTGTCATTGAACACTAGAAGGGTGTCGCTCGTTTCATGCCAAGCAATATGAATGGGAAGCCCAGATCATTAGATCAGTATTCATCGCGTTTCTCTTGATAACCCTAAAAACTAACTTTATTTTATAGCTCAACCAATAAGCTAAAGGGCCTATTTGGTTGGTAGGAAAAGAAAATAATTTAAAAAGAAAAAAAATATCTACAATTATAATCACCCCAACAATCGTACCATTTTCTATCGTTACATATTGATTTATAAAAAAAATATTTAATTTATATTTATTCAATCGTACTTTGCTTTTCCATTCGATTTTCTTTTTCTTTCATTATTTATGCCTGTCTAGTAATCAAGAAAGAGGAGTAAATATCAATTATTTCTTTTTCCACTACCTTTAATTGGCTAGACAATTGTCTATCTTCATCTATTCTCAATACTTTAATCTATTTTTTCTTTATTATTACTATATTTTCTTGATTTATTTTTCTTTATTATCACTACATTTCCAATCATCAACTTCTATATTTATATCTTACAAGCATATTTTATTTATTTTGTACGTCACTCTTATCTTATTGATTTTGGATAGAATGCATTTGATAAAGAGTACATTAAGAATGTGTATTTGAAATATATGATTGTGTTAGGAACATACAAAATGATGTAAGCAAAATGAGCTTTTTTATGGAAAAGTAAGTGGTAACGATTGAAAGAAAAAAGAACACGTTACATAAGTGAAAAAATTCCCTAATACACACCTTTTCAAATGCATACTTCTGATTGGATGCATTGGTGTGAAACGATTGAAAACTACGGTGGGTTTTCCAAGACATTCCTCAGGTTGCAATACAAAAATCAACTCTCAGTTGTTAAACTTACGCCCATGAAAAATTACACGGACTAAAGCGCCTCTTTTGGACCGTTGGTTGCAACAAGAACGCAGCTGTCAACTACTTTTCGGTTATTGCCTAGAATGCCATGCCATGCGAGATAATACCGCCCCCAGAAAACAAAAACACCAAAAGCTAAGAAAAACGAAGGAGAAGGTTCTATAGACATGCTATAGTCTTTCAAGCATACGTCACTGCTAACATCTCCATTCTCCAGCCGACGTCATGTTTGAAGATACACTTTGGCTGAAACTAAGTTGTTTGAAGATCACTAGAGACAATATCACCGCTTTCGAAGAACCAACCAAATTCGATGAGACATAGGAGAGAATGGAAATTCTTCACATTAGCTCATATTCATGTCGTCGCCATGCCAAGTTGAATTTCTTCCGACCCAAGATTTCAGTTCAAGCTTTCAAACATGATAGCTCCTTAGGTGTTAAACCACTGTTGTGAAGAGGGTATGAAAAGCGAAAATCACAACAATTCAGATAGGCCCACGACGTTAATTTCAGTAATTTAGCACCATTTCCGCTGTTCTGATCGACGGACAATTTTTAAGTAAGCTATTTGTTTCATGCGCTGTTCAGCTTAGCATTGGTGCAGGCTTTACTCAGAAAACATGTAGGCCACACTGCATGCATTAAGCTCACTATTGAAATCCTGCTGTGACCCACTAAATTTCGGGCCATGGGATATTGTTAATTCTTCATCCGGATTAGATGATCTACTCGAGTATTAGTTTTTCATGATTTTGGTCCGCCCATCCTCAAATGAGAGGATATAAATGACTATTTAATTACAAGTAATGTTTTTGTAGTTCAATGCCACTCGAACACTGAATCTTAACACGCAGTATTATGATCAACAATAAATGCGAAGAAAAGCCAATTAAATAAGGAAAATAAATATCTTATCAAATAAAAGAATGAGAAGAAATTTTCCTTTTAGATTTTTGTTATGTACAACTAGCCTTCGGAGGATAATACTCATCTGAGCCTGCTTTTTTCTCCAATCTTGTGGTTTCATCGCTTGAACGTATGCAAGTACGTGTCAAGGAAGCTTAAATTATTAAAATATACCAAGAAAAACGCAAATCCCAAAATGTCTCCATTGCTGGACGACCAATCTACAAAAAGCGCGTGAAAAAATAGAAAAAGAAAAAGGAAGCTTCTCTCATCACGAAGCTAGCGAGCCGGATGCTGATGAGTCCCGAACGTCAGTGTGAGAAAACAAGTTTGCTATGTAATTTTCCAAATCTTTTAACAAAACACCGTTTTGGCTTCTCAACAAAACCTCGTACTTCTCATAAAACAATCGATACGCTGGCACGATCATCTTCGCTACTGAATCTTTAATCTCTTCTCTTAATTTCTCATCCGGAACAACCCAACCAGATTGAGTTCGATAAGCAGCTTCGAAAGCTGAATTGAACCCCTGAAAATGCTCTTTTACCATTTGCGGTGACATTTCAGCTGTCATATCCCCCGGCAAAGTGGATATCACCTTCTTCCATGAAATACTTCTGTAGTTTGCCGTGTATTGCTGGACTTCCGACGTGTGCTTTGATATCCACTCATCTCCTATTATATCCCTTAGATTGCAGCTATTTACTTTGGATATGGCATACTGGAGGTTGTTTGCAAGGAAGAGGTACGATAAACCAATATCTTTGTAGAGCTCTGCTTTTCGGTCAAGCTTGCCAAGAAGCGCCAAGATCAGCCACTCCAGGCCGGTTGAGACCGCGGACAGGGGATTCTCTGCTGTTGGTGAATTTTGGAGCAGTGCCTGTGGCAGCGAAGTCTGCGATTGCAGCTGAAAGTTGGGGATGATATCAATGAGGATTTCGCTGTAGTCACTGAGGAAACAGAGGTAGTTCATCACATAACGGGTGAGTGGGTGTATTCGACCACCAGGAACAGGCGCCTTTGATGATTCCTTTTGTATTGCTGATTCAAATTGGGCCAGCATGGTTCGAATTCCGTCGCCTAATTCGACGAGGGAGTTGATGGCCTGTGTTTGGACTGTGGATGTCGATTCATATGAGAAGATGGATTCGATGTCAGGCCAGAGCTCAGATATTGTATCATAGATATCCAAGAATCGGAATATCTTCTCAGGTGATTTTTTACACTTTGCCACTGCCTCTGGAAATTGAAGGAGTTGGGTTGCCGCCTCCTTCGCAATTTCCAAGAAGCACGACTCTTTGATCGATTTCGAGCTTCGGAACACCTGATTGCATAGGATCCTCTCACTGTAAAAGAGTGTTTTGACAGAGAATTTCATTACACGCACCCAGATCTTGATCTTGTGGTCCAAGACATTCCAGTCCATCTTCGCCACATGCTTCGAACTCAGCCGTTCCCACCCTATCCGATAGATTCCTTCCTCCACTATCGATTTTCGAATGTTTTTATAAATCTTCAAACATTCTCTGCCATACCCACATGAAATCATGGACTCGGCAATGGCGCGGAGGTCCGACATGGTCATGCATGCCTCCCTTTCCATCTCCTGTATCGAGTTCCTGACCATCTGGATCTCATCCTCAGACTCCACATCGTCTTCATAATCCGAAACGCTCGATCTTGTTGTGGTCGAGCTTCTGTCAGACACCGACGAATCTGGGTCCAGCAGATCGCGGTTAGAAGCTAGCATCTGGTAGAACTCCTTCTCAAGCCTCTTCATGGCAGTCTGCATTAAAATCTGGGCATGGATGAGCTTCTCCGAGGTGGGGCTTTGGCGGATGTAGAAATGCATGGATCTCTGGAGGTCGTGCACCGCCTGCAAGAATTCCGTAGCCTCAAGTCTGTTCTCGTGGAAGAGGGAGGTAACCTTGGCGTAGGAAGATGACTTTGGATCCCACTTGGTGATGATGGACTCCGCAGCGGCAACTTTTCTGTCCATGAGCGATTCAGAGAAGGAGGGCTCGAGCGGTGAAGAAGGCCGACTATGGGTGTAAGAGGGAGAGGAATGATGGGAATAAGAAGGAGAGGAAGGGATTGAAGAGGAAGGAGATTCTGAGGAATTGGGGTGTAAGAAGAGACTTCTCAATCCTTTCCTCGGCATGCCTGTGATAGTACTCGGTTCTCCTTCGATTGGAATTAAGCTTTGGGGACGGTGGAAAAGATGCTGCTATTCAGGTGTTTTGGGGGCGCAAAGGCGAGTCAGAGGGCTATTTATAGAGAGAGGCTGCCAGTCTGCCTGCCTTACAAGCGAATGACTGCTGTGAGTGCGTGCATAAGGAGTGACGACAGCGAGCTTGGCGTTTTCATGTGGCTTTCGCAGTCGCTTTGGGAGGGGAAGGTAGAAGGAAGCAGCGACCAGCCGCTTAAGTGGAATTGGAGGGCTCCATGTGGGGATGAAGACGATCATGATGTGATGATTTCGTTAGTTGGTGGGAGGAATCTTAGCGGTTGCATGCCGAAAATCCACCGATCCTGTTGCCGTCTTTTATTATTTCTCTTCCCATCCTTAAATTTTGTCACTGTTCGCATCCCATGATTTGGGAATATGAGATTTTCTTATTGGATGGTCGACATGTTGCAGACGAAGTGCTTCTGTTGTTGACTTTGCAATCGGCAACCAGGAGGGGCCGGTGGACGTCTTTGGCAGGTCACCCACGAGGAACATTGGCAGCCATAGTACTGCAAGTGGGATTGGTTGCCTTGATGTGAATGGAGGGGAAGGAAAGAGAGAAAAAAAAAATCCATTGATAAGGGATTATTCGACATATATGTAGCGAAAGAACTTTATTTTATTATTGTTCTTGTTCTTGTTGTTATCTATATTTTTCATCCATTTT
>JAYJMB010016152.1:71259-93232 GCA_036873735.1 Pouteria campechiana
CGACATATATGTAGCGAAAGAACTTTATTTTATTATTGTTCTTGTTCTTGTTGTTATCTATATTTTTCATCCATTTTCCACTTTTGTTTTCACCTTAATCCATTTATGATTGAAGTCGTCGTATTATGTTGGCGATTCGTATTCGCTTATCTACTTTCAAGTAAGTGCACCGCACGAGTATTATAATGTTATATTTTAAATACTAATATGTTTATATTTTACAATTAATTTGTGGATTTGACTAAAAATATAAATTATATTACACCCAAATAAAATTATGAATGTATTTTGCATTGTATTTTCATTTTGATGATCTTAATTGGCTTAAATCGGCAACCAACGGCTATGGTTCTTTATAGCACGAAGGCTTTGAATTTGCAATAAAAATTAATAAAAAATGTAGATTTTAATTGTATATGTTGTGAGTCTCACTTTTAAACCTTGCTCCGCATATAAGTGGTTTTAACATTTTATATTTATTATGTTAATTAAAGACATTACTACGACATTAAACATAATAGTTGATTAAAATAGAAGAAGAATTTAGCATGACATATATTTAAATATACTGCATAATAAGAAGACAATAATTTTAGGACTTCGTTCACTTCAACAGTCGAAACGCCCGATTAATGCAATTAATTATTTTGTAAATAAGTTATATATAAATACATGGCCCCAGCTTAAACTGACAAATTGTTGTTAATTAATTGAGGGAATGAGCTGTTTCGTCTCCAATCCCCTCCTTCTACACTTGTTTGATAAAATGAAACTATGACTAGTATACTGTTTACACGCTAGACCGGGTTGGCATGCCATGAAATGCGGGAAAGAAATTGATTTCTCATCTAGATTATTCTCCGCATGGATTAAATCTATTTATCGTCCATTGTATGTAGACACTGATTTAAAGTCAATCTCTATTTTCATTTCCCCTTCCAAGATTAGAAGAACACATGGAATTTAATCAGCCACGTGAACCCTGACTTGTTGTATATATTGTCCTGTGAGTCCAATCAAATAATTAACGACAGTCTAAAGCCTCATTAATTATCAAAATGATAGGTTTAGAAGTTAGTTATTATGAGACGGAAATTGAAACTCATTTACTCCTCTCTCGCGGACATGCTGATGTTGGCCAAAGAAGAACGGCGGCCCATTTCATGCTTGCTAGGATATTTCAATGCGAAGCTGCTGCTTGGAAGTAGGTGCTGGGGGACTTGACGTCAATCCCAAACAATATCAAATCCTCGACTAATATTCAATGAATCAAGTCTCATTGCTCATGGCTATGACATATTAATGTTGGTACTATATAAAAATCAGTGTTATCAGATTCCAATTGGACAGGTCCGGCTGCGAACTGGTCGACTGGTCTGATCCATTAATAAAACAAGAGATGAATTGAAATAATATAATGTTATAATAAAAGATCTATATGTTTAGTTAATATTTATGGTTTAGACTTTTTCAAAATGATATTATATTTTTTTAAAATAAAAAAGGGTTCATTCATTGAACTAGGTGGTCGAACTGGTTGGACCATCAACCGGACCGGTTCAACCACTGATGACACAAATAAAAATGCTATCCAGACCATTTCACACGACATTGTGCAGTCTGCTTCACACCAACGTTATTAAAAGACTTCAAATGAATAGCGGCCCATTCGCTTAAGATATAAGTTGTGCACATATGTGAACATAATATATGCCGTGCATTAATCTTTCTTGGACCGTGCGTTTTGGCAGCCATAAGAACGCAGCTTTCGAAGACGGTAAGGCGTGAATAGTTGGGCAAGCCATGTGACGCAGTGAAAGATCGTCTATTAATTATATATAAAAATACAAGTTTATCAAGCATGCATCATTGCAAACATACACTAGTCACATGACTGAAATAGCTGAATGCGTCATTGCAAACATGCGCTAGTCACATGATTGAAATTGCTGAATGCATCTTTGCTATAACGTCCCATCGTCGATGATAATAAGATGGTGACACTTTGTGGGCGCCGGGCAGGTTGAATGGGAACCACCGAAAAAAGGCTGAATCTCATGTGGATTGTTTGAAACTACTTCCTCTTTGACCTTCGTTTCAAACCATGTTGTAATTAGAAATGCAATGTATCACAGCAGTAAGAAATATATGCTGAACACCAATATTCAGACTTACTATAGTATTTTCGACAGGAATGATTAATTAATTGCTCCTGTTGTCGTAAAGCATGCTTGGCATAACTTAAGTGGAACATGCTTCAGAAATTATTTATCCTGATTCATACTTTTATCCACGCAATGTTTTAAAAATAATTTACTTCTTTAACAATAAACATGATATAAATTGTATATTCTTTTGAAATATTTTTACTACTGGAGTTATTTTGAAATTTTAAATGACATATACAAAATTCTTTATATATTATGTAGATTGTTAATTATACATTTTAAATTAGGTACTTGGATACTAAAATTTTGACAATCATTAAATCAGCCCGTGTTGTGATATTTGAAATAAAAATTTAATTTTTATAATTTTTATTTCATATGACCCATCTGATGTGTGATTTGTATCTTTCCTCCGTGTTGAACAATTATCTAATTATATCATGTCTTAGAAAATCTTCCGCGGCTGACGGTGTGGGAACCAATTTTCACATGGAATGGGGACGATCCGCGTCCCATCAAGCATCTATAGATCCGATGAATGGTCGAGGTTGACAGCACGCGGGATTCAACATTCCCAGCTCGCAAAAGGCGCAGCGCACGTGGAGGTGAAGAAATCCAGTTTCGTCAAACGCATTATTTCGTATGCCTATGCTGACTCAGAGGGCCGTCTTCCTTCATTATTGTGTCGTTACTAGTTAGGATTGAATTCAAAAGAAGTTTCCGTGCCCCTGTTCTCCCCATACCTTCGCTTCCACATATGCAATTACGTGAAAAAAAAAAATTGTATCATTGACCAAAATATGCGACGTAATCAACCCAAAACTGTCCAATTTAACATTATTGATTAATAGACAACGAAACTTACATTAAAGGGGAAAAAAAAAATCCCTTTACAAAAAATGCGTGGCTTGTCACGCTTTCATTTTCCACCCGACTCAACGTTGTGAGTGGGACGATGAACCCGATATCGAACCAGAACCCGAAATTCCACTCCTTGAAAACATGTCTGATATGTAGTTCTCCAAATCTTCGGATGAAAATCTCAGCAAACCACTGCTTTCGCTTCTCAATAATGCCTCGTACTTCTCATAAAACAACCGATATCCTGGCACGATCATCTTCGCCACTGACTCTTTAATCTCTTCTCTCAGTTTCTCATCCGAAACGACCCAGCCGGACTGAGCTCGACACGCAGCTTCGAAGGCTGAGTTGAACTCCTGGAAATGGCGTTTGACCTTTTGGGGTGAGATTTCTTCTGTTATATCTTCCGGCAATGCGGATATCACCTTCTTCCATGCGAGGCTTCTATAGTTTGCCGTGTATTGCTGGGCTTTTGAGGCGTGCTTTGATATCCACTCGTCGCCTATCATATACTGTAGATTGCAGCCGTTTACTTTCGATACGACGTAGTTTAGGTTGTTTGCGAGGAAGAGATACGATAGACCAATGTCTTTGTAGAGCTCTGCTTTTCGGTCGAGCTTGCACAGAAGCGTGAAGATCACCCATTCGAGGTGGGTTGAGATTGCTGACAGGGGATTGTCTTGTGTGGGTGAATTTTGGAGCAGTTTCTGCGGTTGTGGAGTCCGAGATTGCAACTCAAAGTCAGGGAAGATGTCGGCGAGGATTTCACTGTAGTCACTCAGGAAACAGAGGTAGTTCATCGCATAACGGGTGAGCGGATGCAGCCCGCCACCGGGAACGGCAGACCGGGACGAATGCTTTTTTATTGCCGATTCGAATTGGGTCAACATGGTTCGGATTCCATCGCCTAGCTTTACGAGGGAGTTGATGGCCTGCGTTCGGACTGTTGAGGTAGATTCGTAGGAGAAAATAGACTCGATGTCGGGCCAGAGCTCAGAGATGGTATCGTAGAGGTCCAAGAACCGGAAAAGCTTCTCGGGTGATTTTTTGCACCTTGTGACGGTTTCTGGGAATTGGAGAAGGTGGGTCGCGGCTTCCTTGGCTATTTCAGAGAAGCATGACTCCTTGACCGAGTCGGAGCCATTGAAGACCTGATCGCACAGCATCCTCTCGCCATGGAAGAGTGTTTTGAAACAGATTTTTATTACGTAGAGCCAGTTCTTGATCTTGCGTTCCAAGGTCTTCCATTCCATCTTCTTTATTTGTTTCGAACTTAGGTGTTCGAACCCAAGCCGAAAGATTCCTTCCTCCACGATCGATTTTCTCATGATCTTGTAGACTTTCAGGCATTCCTTGCCATACCCAGATGAGATCATGCACTGGGCAATGGCCCGGAGGTCAGACATGACCGTGGATGCCTCACGCTCCACTTCCTGGATTGAATCCCTGGCGATTTGGATCTCATCCTCGGACCTGGCATCATCTTCATAATCTGAAACGCTCGAGGTCGCTGTAGTCGAGCTTCGGGCAGACACCGACTCAGGGTCCAGCATGTCGCGGTTTGCGGCGAGGATCTGGTAGAACTCCTTTTCAAGCCGCTTCATGGCCATCTGCATGAGAAGCTGGGAGTGGATGAGCTTCTCAGATGCTGCACTTTGCTGGATGTAGAAATGCATGGATCGCTGGAGGTTGCGTACAGCCTGCAGGTATTTTTTCGCCTCACGTCTGTTCTCGTAGAAGAGGGAGGTGACCTTGGCGTAGGAAGACGACTCCGGATCCCACTTGGTGATAATGGATTCGGCAGCGGCAACGTTTCCGTCCATGAGGGATTCAGAGAAGGAGAGATGGAGAGGGGAGTTGGGCCAAGTACGGAAGCCGGAGGGAGAAGCATGTTGAGAATAGGAAGGGGAAGGAGAGCTGGGGTGCCAGAAGACGCTTCTCATTCCTTTCTGCGGCATGTCGGTTATTTGATACCAGGCTATTGAAGACGAAATGGGTGTTTTTAGAATTGAATGCTTTGTGGGTCTGCTTAGGTTGGGCTACTGGGGTGCTGGGGGAGTTATTGCTGTTCCTTGGTTTTTGGGGGGCGGCGCTGAGAGTCTGAGACGGGGTAGAGAGATATTTATAGCCGCTGGAAGAAGGGAACACCTGAAAAGGATTGACTACAGACGCGGTTCTGTTGTTAATGGGTGCACGGATAGTCGATCTTGGGCTTGGATGGTTGTTGAGTTTTTCCACGGTCGCGTCCGTGGGCTGTAGAGGAGGGATGCGGCACGTTGCTTTTGTAACCCGCTGTCTGCGTGCTATGGCTCGTTCATTCATCCAAAAAAACAACCTTAGCCGTTGAAATGCTGCATTTTCACACACAGGCTACTTACTGTTTCTTGAAAGTGGATTATTGCTGGGTTTTCTTTTCATCCCGTTTTAAAGATCTGTTTGCATGAAAAGAAGCAAAAAATCGTATCTTTTATGATGAATTCACTTGGTTTGGATATTTCATGTTTTATGGTGAATTGAGTCGGATGGGATGTTTAGGTTGGTGAGTCGGACCAGAAGCTTCATTCTTGTTTTCAGCCGCAGAAACGTCGCATTCAACGCGGCTCCACCTCCGCGTCCGTGCGGGCACTGCGCCAGTTGATTTGTTATCTTAGCCAACTGCGACCAACTTGGACGGAGACGATTGGCTGCGAAAAACAAATCCACTTACAGCTTGTTTCTTTTGAAAGGTTGATCCTCGCGTTTAACTTTCAATTATTTCATTAAATATATATTTTCAATTATTAATTTATATATTTTTTAATTTTATTCACTGATATTATCGCTAATGGCAGCTTAAGTGTAGAGTTTTTTTGTAATAATTTATTTTCTCTGCTTGGATGACCTCAGAGACACATGTTTTGCGCGTTTCATTCGTCAGTCGAAGAGGCTGGTGGAAAAGTCAACACATGCACGCTTAGAATCAGATGCCCCGACCCAAATAAAAAGAGAAAAATAAAAAATAAAAAAGTAACTTTTGTCTTTTGCAATTCTAGAATGGGAGAGGGATCTTGCACATCGATTGCTGGTGATCTCTCTTTCCAACCTCGCTTTTAGGAATAAATCCATAGATTTAGTTGTTTTTACAGGGTGAGCGTGAGCTGGACCGATATAAAAATTTCCATGAAAGCACATCTTCCATGCAGCTTACTATTATAGATTTAAAATTTTTTTTATTTGCCCAGAAATCTGGCACGCTTTCTTGTCCAGTTTCAGATTTTCACCCACAATGACTTTAGATCAACCTAATCGACTCGTTTACCTTAAATTGTTTCAAAAATCTTTTTTTAAAAAATATCTTAGATTTCTATTTCCCCAAGATACCAATATTTTGCCATCCGTCAATATCATTAAGCCGGGAAAAGAGTATTAGCAATATTACTGTTAGTGACAAATTATCTATTGTTAAATGCAATCAAGTAAAATATGATTGCATTTGATATGAAATGTAATCAAAATTTTGGATTGGTTGCATTTAGTATCAAACACAGCCTAAATTGATTGCATTTAGTATTAAATATAGTTAAGTAAAATATGTTTGCATTTGGTATAAAATGTAACCAATATTTTGGGTTAGCTACGTTTGGTATCAAATGCAGCCTAAATTGATCTCATTTAGTGTTAAATGCAGCCAAGTAAAATATGATTATATTTGGTTGACTGCATTTGCTGACTTTTGTTATAATGATTGTGTAATGAACTTATGGAGATTGTTTTTTGGAGTGAGAATATATATATTTCAGTAATTATATAATATATAAGGATATTTTAGGGATATAAAAGTTGGATGAGCTAAAAAGCACCCTATGAGCTACTTATAGCTTATTTAAGAAAATAAGCAAATAAGGCACTTTTAGTAAGTACAATCAGACATAATTTATTTTCCTAAGCTCTTTACTTTTAGAAAATAAGCCAAGCCTTTAAAATAAGCTAAATCAAGCAAGCTCTTATTTATTATCTATAATAATTAGCAGATTTATTGATGACACTATCATTATCATTGATACTTATAATTATGGACTACGTGTTATTGCTTCGCAGCAAGAGTTAGAAATCATTAAAGTCATTTAACAACAAGTTTAATCATGCCTTGGCAACAAAAATTTTAGTATCATCTCATCTACCAAGTAAGTGGGTTTGTTCGGAGTCATTGCCTGGGAGAGAGCAATGTGGTGGGAAGGAAAGACTGCATGGCACAAGTGATCTGCAGAGCATAAAATAAAAATATTGAATCATGCGGAAATAAAACACTTGAATCATGAGGTGCTTGCACATCTAGGGATGGAGAAAGATGACTGGACTGCTACTTTAATTTCAACGCGTCCTTATCCAAACCGTATTTTTCTTTCTAGAGAGTTATATAATTGTTAAATATCAAACATCAGATCTGGAGCTGTGTCATGCACTCTTCTTACAATCAACTTCAAAAATTGAACTCCCAGAGTGGGCTCGCACATTATTAATTGGTTAATTATTTGTCACCTTCAAGTTGTGCCTGAAAATGATTGTTCAAGGCCAATAATATAATGTCCTGTTGACCATGCACCAAAGCTATTGGAGTTTTATATTATGTCAGCAGGATAATGTATATCACATAATGTAAAGTTGACTATCTAAGCTACTGCTTAGGCAGATCTGACGATGCTTTAGATGATAAGAGAAAGAGGGAAAGTAAAGTTTCAGATGATAAACCATTGGCAGAAGATCAGCTTGAAACGGGGGGAAAGGAAACTTATAGGCTCTGTTGGCTGAGATACACTGGGTTAGCCATTAACTCAGTCTAGCTCACTCCTTAAGAAAAGACTCAGTCGATTCATTCCAACTTGTCCTAGCTAGTTCGTAGTATAAATTAGAAGATTTCTTTGGAAAAAAGTGAGACAATATCATAATGACATAATTGTCAGAAAAAATAATAACATGGAGACAGATTTTACTTGAACCACATGAAAAAAAATAAGATCTTTTTTTCTCTATTTCAACCAATATTCTTTGATTTTATATTTTTACAAATAAAAAATAAAAAACAAAGCATTTAAAAATTAATTTGAAAACATCAAATAAAATTTACGATATTGCTTGAAATGTCTAGGATATTGATCTTAATTCTAATGCGGCAGAATTCATCTACCACCTACCCATCAAAAGAATTCGTACATGCGAAAATATTTTTTTGTGAAACATAAATAGAATACTTAGATCAAATAACCCGGCAATAAAACCTCATAAATAAATAAAATCTTCAAATTACTATTTTATTCAAAAACCATTCAAGTGTGTTTGGATAGTGGCAAATGTAAGAATGAGTTTGATACGAGTGGATGGTAACCTAATGCAATGCAAATGTACATCATAAATCGATTTTGATATTTAACTATTTTATCTCTACTAACAAATTATTATTGCTATTTTTTGTCATTATGTCTTGTCTTTAATATAAATAAAAAATAAAAAATTATGCCCTAAAGATTTCAACAGCATACATCATTATTGCAGTTATAAAGTTAAAATAGATAAAATAAAATAATTTAAAATAAAAATAATGATGAGAAATATAAAATTATTACAATAGATAAATGTTAAATCAACCCTTCAAAAATAAGATTCTTCTATGAAATTCTTTTCAATCAATTCCATTGGAATCGGTCAATCAGCCCCTAGCTACCCAAATGTCTTAGAAACCAAAAGGAAATGGAAATGTGAATACGTGAACGGGGAAGCTGGGATGCAAGTAGAGCTATCTAAAACACGCGGCTTTCTTCGAATAATCGAGGCTTCCCTTACACACGAGCTGAAACAGTTAATGCAGTGAAATGTCCTTGTGTTTATCGTTTGAAAAGACGTGTGTGGTTTGGCCTGAGAGAAACGCAAGGTGAGCAGAGACTTCTGAAAACTTCTCGTGGCTGAGAAAGAGACAGGGAGCAGCTTCGTTAGTTGTGGACAGAGAGAAAAGCATTGAAACAAACAAAAGAAATGCAACGTAGGAATGAGAAATTGTAGAATTTCATGGCGAACCAACGCGGATTGCCTACGGTTACAGTCGGCCGCGTGGAACAGGGGGCTTAGATGAATTATTAGTAATATCGTCATAACCTCCTGCATTAAATTACCCATACGATGTCCGTGATTACCAATATAGTAAGGCGAACTTTTACTTTTGAAAATATTTGGGATTCTAAGGCTCATATTTAGGGCTTTTAGGAAATTCCTTTTTTAAAATGTGATACGGTTTCACTTGGCTCTCTCCGGCGGTCCAATTATTTCGACTGTGATTAAATTATTTACTAACAACTTTAATCACAATTAGGCAAGCAGTAGGCCACGCAAAAGAATACTTTCCACGTGGAAAACAACTCCTGAATATTTTATTTACTGTAGCCCACACATTCATCATTTGTTTCCAATTTTTAGTATGCAATAAAAACTATACATTAAATATTTTCCTCATGTGGTCGAATTAACAAAAGCCAATAAGTTGAGGCATCGGCCCTTTTGGAACCCGACTTTGGCTAAGATCCAAACCAACTATGATATCCAGCGTTATGTAATCACTTGAAACATATAAAATCATTTTGATTTAGAGGTCTATGTAAGCTGTATAGATTATTTTGAAAACGTATAAATATTCTTATATTTGTACACAATATAAGAATATTGTGTACAAATATTCATTCATGTGTAAGAAACACCGTGAAAGATACAGATGTTTGATCGTATATTTGTAGATCTTACGAATAAGAAAAGATTTTTGATGAATTCATAATTATTTTTAAATGATGTTAATCTTTTGACTTTCATCGGTTTTTAATGGGATGATGTTTAGATTATTAGCCAATACGTAATGTTAATTTAATAATGGCGGTCGGTTAGGATGACAACAAAAAATATTATGGTAGACCAAAAAAACAAAGCAGCCTTATTTGTACATATATACCAAGATTTCATTAAGGTCTGACTTACTTAATTACTTATTTGCAGTCCTACAATAAATATAAGCTAATTTGGGCTTGGACGGTGGGTTGAAGCTGCCCACTAGTTTTGCTTGACTGGAAGGTAGGGCACGGCATGCTGCTTTCTTTCTTCAATGCTGATGACGAATTCTCAAGTGCCCATGGTTTTAGGTCCACTTCTCTCGACGGAATGAATCATAGGAAATGCAAACACTCTCTCGACGGAATGAATCATGGGGAATGCAATCACTGATTTAGATCCATTCGTTTGTTTTAAACACTAGAAAACATTGCATATACAGCCCAGGATTCATGCGGATTAATTTCTTCAAATACCAAAATGGTAGACGGTTATTTAAGAAATTAAAATCATCCTCTTTCTGTATCATTGTCCAGGCACCTCTTATACAATTAAATAAAAAATCGTATACAAAAGCCTTATTATGTACATATCAGCCTCCTACATGCTAGTTTGACGAGGACGAAGACACTGATCCTGATCTTCCATTTCCAAGGAATAAACCGGATATGTAGTTCTCCAAATCTTCTGGAGCAAATCTCACCAAATGACTGCTGTCACTTCTCAACAAGACCCCGTATTTCTCGTAAAACGGCCGATACATTGGCACAATCTTCTTTTCAAGTGAGAGCTTAATGTCATCCCTCAATTTACTATCTGTGACAACCCACCCAGACTGGGTCTGATGTGCAGAATCAAAGGCCAAATTGAACTGTTGAAACCGCTCCTTAACCGTATGAAGGGCAATGTCAGCTGTTGGGTTCTCGGGCAATGCAGAGGTCACCTTATTCCAAGCTATGCTGTCGTAGTTTCCTGCGTATTGCCGGGCTTTTGATTCGTGGTTCAATATCCATTCATCTCCGAGCATGTACTGGAGCTTGCAGCGACGTACTTTTGATACAACATACTGCAGATTGTTTGCCAGGAAGAGATATGACGGACCAACATCTTTATAGAGCTTGGCTTTGCTGTCGAGCTTGCAGAGAAGAACCAAAATAAGCCACTCGAATCGGGAGGAGAGAGCTGAGAGCGGATTCTTGGGGGCGGGTGAATTCTGTAGCAATGCCTCTGGCAATGGACTCTGAATTTCCAAGGGAAAGTCCGCGAAGATATCAGCTAGGATTTCGCTGTAGTCGCCGATTAAACAAACATAGTTCATGACGTAGCCGGTCAGTGGATGAAGATCGCCGCCTGGGACTGGTGATTTTGATGAATCCTTCTGCATCGCCAATTCAAACTTGGCTAGAATGGTTCTGATGGCGTCTCCCAGTTTTATGAGGGAATTCGTAGCCTGGGTTCGGAATGCAGCAGTGGAATCAGGCCGCCCAGTTCGTTACCTATATTAAAGAACTAGAATGCTACATGGGCTTCTGTGCTGGCATGTATAACCAGGGCATATTGGTGGGCCTAGCAACCGACAAAAAGATTTGAGCCAGCTGGCCATAACTCCACCCTTCTTTATATTTTCTACATATTTTAATTTATAGAAGGGTTATTAGCTGATGGACATGGGTACATGCATGTATATTCTTTTCATTTTTCATGTACTTATTATATTTCAGGGAGATTTAAAGCAACTATCGTGCTTGACATGATTTATTTAGTAAAGAAGTCAAGTATTATTTCAATCAGAAATTCACGTTGGCCTTGAAATTTAAAAAATATATATTTCCATATAGTCGCCTAAGTTTATATTTATTATGACCCACTAAGTTGTTCAATTAACCTAATTTTTACTATTATATATAAGTATAATGGCTGGTCTGGATCTTACTGAAATATTATAATATTTAAAAATAAAAAACATACTTCCTGTACACTTAACTGATTTCCTTTTTGGATTATCCAATTAGTGCCTTCGGATGCTTCCCTCCCACTTTCCCTCTCACTTTCTTGTTCGGTTTTCGTCCGTTTTTGGATTCCTGTAATAATGATTCAATCCAAATTTATTTAGGAATGACATTAGCAAGAGCTTTACATTCTGATTTAGTGCTAGACTGAGCAACCGTGCACTGATTTTTGGAACTCGCTGACCTAAGTTACTGGCCCCCTCTCATCCCATTTAAATTTCGAGGAGTTTACAGTCAGATGTGATGTTGGCTTGTTCTATAACTTCCTTTTATAGGTTATTAAAAACGACTCCATCCAAACCCCATTTAAATAATGTGGGCTCATAATTAAGACCCATGGCCTACTACTACTACTAGTGAAAGCCCATACCAAGAGCCAGTAATAGGCCCCACCCAGCTCATTCAAACCTTTTTTTATTTTTCTTTTTCTTTTTCACTTCACTAGAAATTCCTGTTAACCATTTTATATAATGTTGCATAACATTAGTGAGGCCTGACATAGGATTTGTAGCATTATGATAATTTCTACGTGAAGGAAGGAATGTAGAATGCTTTCAATACTACAAAGAACACTTTTACAAACAATCAATTTTGCAGTTTCCACTGAAAGATTGGGTTGTCCCGTAATTAGAGTGCTGGGCTGGATGTAGACTCGGCTGGGCACGTTTTTCTTCAATGTGGATATTTAGGTGACAGTCGACACTTCGAAACATTAGGAATGCAACCACTAAATTCTTCCCTATACTCGTGACATAAAAGGGACAATCCAAAAGCATAGCTGAAGCAGGATTAATTCAGATTCCAAGCTCAACATCCAGCAGAAGCATTTTATTAAAATGCCATTAAAGTAGGATGTCAGATAAAAATATAAGCCTATATATAGGCTTCTTTTTTATAGATGAAAAATGACTATATATTTATATTAATGAAAAAAAATATGTTTATATTCTCTGTTGGAGAGATGGGAGAAAGTCAATCACAAGTATAAACCACCAAAATCTCCATACTATTATTGTACAGCAAGTTCTCGTGGTATAAATACAAATCCGTATCCAAAACCGTATGAATAAAAATCTTATCGCGATGAGTGCGATCGTGAAGCCCATGAAGCGGTTGATCCTGAGCTTCCGCTTCCAAGGAATAAATCGGACACGTAGTTCTCCAAATCTTCTGGGGCAAATCTCACTAAATGCCTGCTATCAGCTCTCAAAAAGGGCCGAAAGTTCTCGTAAAAGGACCGATAGGCTGGCACAATCTTCTCTGCAACTGAGACCTTAATTTCTTCCCTTAATTTACTGTCGGCGACCACCCACCCCGACTGTGTCTGATACGCAGCTTCGAAGGCTGAATTGAACTGCTGAAAACGCTCTTTGATCATACGTGGTGCAAATTCATTTTCTGGGTTCTGGGGCAATGCAGAGGTCACCTTATTCCATGCCATCCGTTCGTACTTTGCGGCGTATTGCTTGACTTTTGACTCGTGGGTCGATATCCATTCATATCCGAGTATGTACTGCAGATTGCTGTGACGAACTTTTGATACAACATACTGCAGATTGTTTGCGAGGAAGAGGTATGACAGACCTACATCTTTGTAGAGCTCGGCTTTGCTGTCTAGCTTGCAGAGAAGAACCAAAATAAGCCACTCGAATCGGGCGGAGGTAGCCGAGAACGGATCCTCGGGTGCGGCAGAATTTTGGAGCAATGCCTCTGGCAATGGACTCTTAACTTGCAAGGGAAAGTCCGCAAAGATATCAGCCAGGATTTCGCTGTAGTCGAAGAGTAGACAAAGATAGTTCATGACGTAGCGGGTTAGCGGATGAAGATCGCCGCCTGGTACAGGCGATTTTGATAAATCCTTCTGCATCGCCGATTCAAACTTGGTTAGAATGGTTCTGATTGCATCTCCAAGCTTGATAAGGGAATTCATAGCCTGAGTTCGGACTGCAGAAGTGGACTCATATGAGAAGATAAATTCCATATCAGGCCAGAGCTCCGAGATTGTGTCGTAGAGGTCGAGGAATCGGAAGAGCTTTTCTGGGGCTTTGCTGCCCTTTGCAACTGCTTCTGGCAATGCAACGAGGTGCATTGCAGCATCCTTGACGATGTCAGTGAAGCAGGACTCCTTGATTGCGTTCGACGATGCAAAGACATGATCGCACAGGATCCGTTCGCCGTAGAAAAGGGTTTTTATGGAGACATTCATAGCATTAACCCAGTTCTTGATCTTTTGTTCCAACAGATCCCAACCCATCTTTTCCATATGCTTTGAACTCGATCGTTGGAACCCGAGACGATAGATTCCTTCGTCGATGATGGACTTTCTGATGATTTTGTACACCTTCACGCACTCCTTCCCATACCCAGATGAGATCATACACTCGGCAATCGCCTGGAGATCCGACATGGTCGTCGAAGCCTCCTGTTCGACCTCCTGGATCGAGTTCCTGACAATCTGGATCTCATCTTCGTCGTCTTCATAGTCCGAAATGCTCGATCTTGTGGTGGTTGAGCTGCGGGCTGAAACTGACTCTGGGTCCAGCTGTTCACGGTTAGCCGCCAGTATCTGGTAGAATTCTTTCTGCAGCCGTTTCATGGCGGTTTGCATGAGAACCTGAGCGTGTACGAGCTTCTCCGAGCTGCACTTGTGGTCGACGTAGAATTCCATGGATCGCTGGAGATCTTTCACAGAGAGCAGGAATTCTCTTGCTTCTCGGCGGCTCTCATAGAAGAGGGAGGTGACCTTCGCGTAGGAAGATGACTCCGGATCCCACCTGCTGATGATGCTCTCGGCAGCAGCAGCGTTTCTGTCCATCATGGATTCCGACATGGGAAGATGGATGGGGGAGGAAGCCCGAGTGTGCTCGTTATGAGATGAAGAGGAATGCTGAGAAGGAGAAGGAGAAGGCGGGATAGAAGAGAAAGGAGGTTTTGGCGAGTGGGGATGGAATAAGAGAGTCCCCATTCCTTCCTTTGGTGAATGTAAGAGTTGCGAGGATGTTTTGGGTAGAAGTGGGAGTTTTCTGAGGAGTTTTTTTTTTTTTGTGAATTTGGGGATTTTGTTCGTTTGGTACTTAGGGGGAGATGTTGCTGAATCTTTCCAGGGAAGAAAGATGAGCGTCTGGAGGCTATTTATAGTGGAAGATGGGTGGAACAGTTCTTCTCAAGAGTGAGTTGTCAAAGAGGAAGGTTGACCCGGGACGCGTGTGATTTTTCAGGTTAACGATTGCAAAATGCTCGTGCTGATGGTGACCATTTCAGCTTTAGCTGCGTTGATAGTTTCGCCTTTACTTTTTGGTAAGACGGCGGAGTGTCGTTTTGTGTGCATTAGGGCGTAAACAGAGTCGGGTTCCCTTCTAACCCAACTTTAACATGGGTTAGTTTGGGTTGATAAATATGGGATCTTAGTAATATAAATAGAGTTGTACTTGATCTAATTTCTAAAATAGGGTTGGAGGTTTGGCAATTCTAATTTAATTGAATCAAATTTAATCTATGTATATATAAGTATTTTTTCCTTTTATAGTTTTTTATATTATAGCTTTTAACCCTTTGTTCGTTCCCCATGCTATAATTAGACACATATAATTTTTATTATATTATATAACTAGAATTTGAAATAAAATTTAAAAATTAATCGTAATCATGAAAATATGAATAATAGTTTAGATTTTTTTAAAAAATCTTTAATGTATTTGTTTACTCTTTATTAAATGGTAGCTTATTTTTATCATTGAGGTTGAGGCCGCGATAAAGAGTCTTAACAAAATATAAATTTTATTTTTTTCTTTTTAAATTATGAATCTTGGTAATTTAATTGTGAATATTTTTTATTATAACATAGTTGACATAAATGAGTTTTTTATATCAAAATATGAATTTTATTCAGAAATAACATTTTAATAATATTAAAACTGAAATTTTTATTTTAGTTATCATAAATTATTTATTCAAAATAAATCTAAAATAAAAAATAATTAAGTTCAAGATATTCACTAAAAAAATAAATTCTTAAGATTAATTTATAGTTGGATTAGAGTTTTTAAAATAGGATTAGGGTTAATATTGAATTTTATTTTTACAAATAAGATTATGATTGACTTTACATCAACTTGTGTAAACCTAACCCGATTTTCGCCACTAGTGTTCACATGCTACATGAATTGTGAAAGTTTCGCGTGTCACTACTTTTACAAGTGGGACCCATTTCAAGTAATCTAAACCATTGGACAACAACTTCTCTGTTTAGAATATGACAGCAATTCAATCCTTGAATGATTTTATGGCTAACCTAGCTTCCGTACGTAGAAATGAAAAAAATATAACTATTGTCATGGAAAGGTATTTATTGGGCCATTCATCTTTTATACCATGTTTCAAAATTCAATCCTTTGTTTAGGCTGGGGAACAGCTCTGTATTTCTGTGTCTTCTATTTCGGCCACAAATTTCCTTAAAAGTCAATTTTGGTTCCGGTGTTCCAAAGCCAGGGTCTACTTCTTCACCTTTTGCAATGGCGGCAAATATTGCATTCTAGAATCCTTTACATTGCCAGAATTTGGAATAATTAATGTTACACATGAGTTCAAATAAAATAAACTTTCACATATATAATTATGATTTAAATATATTTAATCTTAGGAAAATGTTTTGGAAAATTTATGGGGCGTTTACTTTAAGATATTCAGTAACTTAAAAGTCGATAAAATTTGAAAAGGCATTGGCAATGCTTGAAAGATAGCGTAGAATGTTCATATTCAGATCCACATTTTCAAACTTTTCTTACATTCTATGTTTGGTTTGAGGTAAAAAAAAAAAAAAAAATCTAAAATAGAATAAAAATTAAAAAGGTGTACAAGGGAAGGTCGTGACATGTGTACTACAGGAATAGTATTGGTTATAAAGTAGATAAAAGGATGAAATAGGTAATTTTTTTGAAGAAAAAGGATAAATAATAATGTAGAAAAAATAATTATCAATAATTAGATATCATGTCAATATAAGAAGAAAAGAAAATAGACTTTCACCTTCTTTTATAGTAAAGGGGCTTTTACCACTTTTTTTTATCTCAAAACACAAAAACCTAAATTCAAATATTACAATACTTAGTTGTGAAAATCTCACAATATTATTATGATATTGTAATAATTGCCAAAAAATGACTGCAATATACATTAGATGAGCCTTGCATTTCAGGAAGATTTTATTGGCTAAAAAGGTTTAAGTTGAACCACTTCATGGGTTGTTCGCGTATCCGTCTTGTCCTTACCAACTGGCAAAGAGTCAATATCATGTCTGGATTGTGATACTTTCAATGTGCCAGCTTAACAGTTTTCCTTGTGTTCTAATGGCTTCATCGGTGGCAAGTTCATTCCTCCTGATGGGAAAGATAGTATGGCGTTTTCACATCCCTCTCCCACCTTTATCCATTTTTTCCTAGATTGCTTAGCCATCTAGGGAAGATAGCATGGCGTTTTCACACCTCTCCCTTCTTTTTCCTTTTTTTTTTTCTTCCCTAGATTGCTTATCTCTCTCTCCTTTTTTATTTTTAAAATCCCTCCTCTCTCTCCCTCTGATTTTTAAAATATCGTATCTTTTATTCTGCAAAGGTCAGTCAATAGACAGAGTTGCCATAGACTTGGCCCCCTTACTAGACAGTTGGAGTCATCCCAAATTCCCAAATCAACCAATGTTTTATAGCTGATGGTGTACGTCGAATGGGCATGTAGGTTGCCTCAACCACGTTATAACCTCCATCTCTCAATATAATAAAAAGATACAGAACAAATTGAAATTTAAAGGAGTTAATACTCCTATAATGTAGGTTCAGGTTCAATGCAGAGCTGGGTTCAGTTTTTACATCTCATCTTTATTTAATCCAAGAATCTTAATACTGCGGAGGACACAATTTAACAGTCAAGGAGCCAATGGTAAGCTACAAAGGCACCTGTGCTTGCACGTAGGTCAGTGCAAATTAGTGGGCCAAGCAAAGGCATCAGAGGCAAATGAATGAGTCATCCAAACATCTCTTGGCTGTTCTCTCCTCATAGTTCATATTTTCTGGAATTTTAGCCCGCTGGAAGCATCTCTCTTCCCTTCCAATCCAGTTTCTTTCTGGCGTAGGTTCATACATGGAATTCTTGTCCATTTATTATTTTAGATTGATATGCAGACACATGCAATTCCCGTAGAGTCCGCCAGTTTCGGGGAGGAAATTAATTGTTCATATATACAAAACATTACAATCGTGCACCAACCATTCATCCCTATGACCTTTTCCTTGCTGCTTTTGTTTTCTTCGACTGCGTGCCTTTCTAATTTTTTATCCTATACGGCAAAAACAAGAGTCTGAATTTGCTGAGTTGTGCTGTACATGGTGTATTTTAATAATCCTCGATCAAAACAAATTCGAAATATTAAAATAATTCCAATGCAACTGAAAAGGGAAAACAACTGTTTCAGGATATGGGAATGCTTCAACTTCTTGTGATAATAACATTCATTTATTGATTCTCACAAGGAAATGTCAACATTCTCAAGGCATTGGTAAACAGCCACAAGAACGTTGCTAGTTCTACGTAAAACGTGCCGGCCATGTAAATAGCCATTAATGATGATGCTGAAAAAGTCGTTGCAGAGTTTTCAAATGAGTAATGAGTATCAGTAAAAGGGCAGAGATAGACTTTGACCAGATGCACTTTTAATTGTCTCCGTGCATCGCATTAAATGCTATGTGACAGTGATACAAGAGAAAACGAATGCAGCCGGGGAAATTACACCCAGGCCCTCTCAATCGCATTTTCCCCCTTAACATTTCAAATATCAACTTACTCTTAATAATTTTATTTATACTCTAATATGTGAATGTTTGTATTATAGTTATTTTCAATAATCTTATTTGTTTTTATTATTTATATTTTTATTCATTATTGCGATCTTCTATCTTGCTAATGACAGCATTATTTCAAGAGGACGACCTTTCTAATTCTTCCCGTCAAATGCACGCCATCCAGACCAGCGGCACCAGAACCAGTTAAATTGCGAACCGGTCAGTTGATGGGTTCAGTCTAGCCCAATTTGGTCAAATATTTTTTTTTAATTTTAATATTATTAATAAAATAAAATAATAAATTAAACTCATAAAATACATATAAAAGATCCATATATTTAAATTAATATTTATAATTGAGATTTTTTTAAATTATGCTCTAACATTTTAAAAAAAAAATTTAAAAATAAAAAATTGGTTAAACTAGTTGAATTGGCCAATCTAAACCGTCAATTAGATGCTTGACATGGCATGGTTCAAACATTCCCCGACTAAAGCCAAAAAAATGTGCTAGAATCCACGCAGCTCATGGCATGGAAGGCGATTGACCGATGACCAATGGTAATTCGAGGTGAAAAGAGGCTAAATGGAGGCGTGCTATGTGGGTGCCGATGGGTTTGACAGGGAAGTAATAGAAAAAGTTCATGTGAATATTGAAAATGATTTGTAGAGAGGGATTGAACTGTGAGGCAGTCTTGGGCATTGGATGGAGATCTTTGTATAGAGAAGGCCACTGAATTGGAGTTGGAATTAGGGAGAAATATGTGGTTGATGGGGAGTGTTTGGTAGATTTTTGGGATTTGTCTTTGTTCGAAGGAGAATTTTCAGTTCCTTGTGAAAAAATCAACAAAATCGTAGGAAAAAATGGATGTCTTATGATGTGTTGGGAATAAAATATAAATAACACACACAAGCATCAATCAAACACACAGAGAATAAGAATAAAGTGGATCTATCTTGAAACCTACCCCACCAGAAAAAAAGAATAACTTACTATGAAAGAAAATTATTACACATCTTCTCTTAGAGACAACAACTTGTCTCTCATACACATCTTTCTATGTCTGTCCTCTCTTTATGTTCTTTCTAATCCTAAGAAACATATCTATTTATAACCCTATATAATATGCATATCCTAATGCGTAACACCCATGTGCAAGCCCAGTGGGCCTTGCAAAATATAAGACATATACCCAACAAATTTTCACATTGGCTTAAATTCTACAGCATTCAACCAACTTGAAAAAGAACTAGTGTCATCAATCATTCTGTAAGCTCACCAAACTCTTGCACTCACACTTCAATCGGCATGGCCCATTACACCCCTCCCAGGTGCCACATATAGCTTACCACCGCTGTACAACTCGACGTAACTCCACCTCTCTCATTGTTGCATTATGATCTCCACTAGAGATACTACTACAAATAACTGAAGCAAACGTTACATATTTCTTTTCAAAATTCTCCACAAACTTAACCGTTTGATCCTCCACAGACTTCATCGTCTGTACTCCACCTGTACTTGCAACTTGGGATCTTACAAGATCTTTGTTTATTTTCACACTCTCAATCAATCTGTATAGGTTCCTAATCACCTGACCCCTCATAACAACCATGATCTCTCTACTTACCTCGAGAACTTTACCTCCAATAAACATTCTGTAACCTCTGAAGTCCAACATTTCCAATGAAATCCGATTCATCCTTAGATCCGGTACATGCTTCACATTAACCAATGTTCGAACAACACCATCAAATATGCGAACTCATATTGTCCCAACACTGGCAATCCTGCTCTTTGCTTTGTTTGTCATCTTCACAGTACAGCCATCGCACTCCATGTATGTGTCGAACTGCTCTCTAACTACACACATGTGAAAAGAATAATCGGAATCTAAAATTCAATCAGGACCATCCATACTTGCTTCCGTTGTCAATAAGACATCATTGTCTTCAATAATTGCAGTCTCATCAGATGATTCCTTCATCTTCTGCTTTTCTTTCTCTTTTCTCTCTTGACTCTGATGCGCCTTAAGACAGTTCTTCTTGACATGACCACATTTACCACACCTCTAATAATTGAAATCTCCCTTGGACTTGGATTTGCTTCTGCCACTTTGAGAACCATTATTCCTCTCAACAGATCTTCCCCTGTTGTAACCACTTGTCATAGCTAAAGCACTCTCATTGCCTACTAATCCACTATTGCTACTTTTCCTTTTGGGTCTCAAACATCAATAAAGAAGCAATCACCTCATCCCTCTTCAATGTATCCTTCCTAAACAACAATGTCGTCATGATATAATCATCAATGAAGCTAACAAGAGTAAAGTTTTATCCTCCTTCTTAATCCCGGTGACAGACATCTTTCCATCTTTATTGGTTTTCACTTCCAAGACATCTAAATTTGTCAATATTCTATTGAATTCATCCAAGTGCCTCTCGAAATCTCCATCTTCTTCCAATCGAAGACTATATAATTGCTTTTTCAAATATAGTCTGTTCGTCAATGACTTTGACTTGTACCTGCTCTCCAACTTTGTCCATGCCTCCTCTGGATTCTTCAAGTTAATGACCTCTCGTAGTGTGTTGTTCACAAGAAACAACTGGATTATACTTATCACTAAATCCCTCATGTCTTACCATGCATCATCAGTTAGCTTTTTTGGTTTTTCTGACTTCTTCTTGAGAGCTTTCATTGTCCCCTCCCGAGATAAGATATTCCTCACCTGTTGCTGCCACAGGGTGAAATCATTCTGCCCATTAAAAGGTTTAACTCCGAATGTCGCCTTCATATTTGTCTGTATTATTTTCTAACTTGAGCTGCTTTGTGCTATTGTTTTGTTTGAAGTTTCTGCAGTTTTTGATATTCTCCAACTTTAAAATACAATATGCTACACAAAACACCCCAAAACAAGTAGAATTTCTCCAATTTGAACCATCCAGGTGATTGGCAACGTCCCAAAACCTAGAAAATGACTTTTGGATCACCAAAATCCGACCTCTGGATCACTAGATATGTCCGAACAAAATCTGATCATCTGGTCAACTTTTTGCTCTATCCGTTGTGACAAACAGAATCAGTGTGTCACCTTCCAAATGCACAAATAGGAAGCCCTAGCTGTATGCAACTGCTATCTAGTCCAACCCCCGCCACCGACAGTCTGTTGGCTGATCACCTCTGACTAAGGGCCTGTTTGGCCTGGCATTTTGGGAGTGTAAAAGCGCTTTTTTCAGCCAAAACGCGATTCTGCAGTGTTTGGCT
>JAYJMB010016153.1:0-44696 GCA_036873735.1 Pouteria campechiana
CAGAAACTATTACCTTTTCATGAGGCTCATACTTACACCTCCTTGAGGTTAATTCCTTCAAAAACTTAGCATAAGCAAGCATGTTCTTAATCATGTCAATCAAAGGTAAGTTAAGATTAACTTTAGAGAGGATGTCACAAATATTAGAAAATGATTTGTTCAATTTGCTTTGCCTCAATCTTCCTAAAAAAGGTATTGGTGGATCATAAGGTGGTGGTAGTTTATTGTTGACTGGAAGGTCAACTATTAGAAACACAACCTTCCTTGAGGTTACCTCCTCCGCTTCCTTTTCCTTCCTATTGTTTGTTCCTTCAGAAGCATTAGATTCATCAGTTTCTTCACCAATATTATTATTAATTACCTTTCTACTTCTCAATGTTATCACTGCTTTTGCTTACTCTGGTTGACTTAGCAACTTTCTTGGTGTGTGACTCTACACAACTTCTGCAATCTACACCAGTTGTGTTTCTATCTTCTTTATTGATGCCTCCATATTCTGAAATCTTGATTCATTATTTTGGAACTAAGTCTGAGGTACTTGAATGAAACTTTGCAAAGTTTTCTCAAGAGTAGGCTTTTTGGGTTGGAAAGAAGTTCCAATTTAATTCTAATTTTGATTATTGTTCCATGAAAAGTTTGGATGACTTCTCCAACTAGGATTGTGAGTATTGGAATAAGCATCATTACATGGTTGTTGGTTGTAGAATTTTATTGCATTCGCTTGTTTAGATCCTCCTTCAAAGTTTTCATTTGAAGGACAAACATTGGGTGAGTGCCCTGAATTACCACAAATTGAACATACCTCAACATGGGAGGGTTGTTTCAAGTTCCCTATCATAGAACACATGTTCTTCATCTATTTGGTAACCTCTGATACCTGCATGGAAAGTTCATTGTTAGAATTTACTTCATCCATCCCTTTAGACCTTCCTTTGACACTCTTCTGTTGGGAATTTGCTCCAAGCATCTCATATAGATTATATGTCTCCTCTGGAGTCTTCTCTCCTAGCTTGGCATGGTTGTGTCAGTCCATCATAGAAAAATTGATTGACTATTTCAAGAGGATATCTACAGTGATGGCATTAAATTAGTACTGCCTTAAATCTTTCCAATGCTTCATGGAATGCTTTCCCATCCATTTGAGAAAAAGTTACAATCTTACTTCTCAATTCTACAGTTTTAGTATGGGAATAAAATTTACCAATGAACTTATTATAAATTGCATCTCATGTAGTCAATGACCTAGGGGCCAATGTCATGAACCAGGTTTTTGCTACATTCTTCAAGGTGTAAGGAAAACATCTCATGTGCAACTGATCCTCAGTTAAACCTTGCAATGGAAAAGTTTAAATAGTTGCATAGAAATCACGCATGAATGTTAAAGGGTCCTCTGCAACTACAACATGAAAATAAGGAAGCATGTTAAAGTGTATATACTTTAACTTGTAGTTCCTGGAAATATCATTCAAAATAATGCATTGAGGGGAAATTCCTATCATTGGGTGTGCAAACTCTTTCATAAGCAATTGGGCTTGTTGAGCCACTCTGTTTTTTACATTATCAGCCATCTAAATGTCTTCTTCACTTACGCTTTTTGTCTCTATTTCCACATTTTCAATGTGATCATTCGAGGGCAAAAGAAGTGGATTCAGTGATTGTCTTCCTTGCATTCATAGTTCTGCAAAAGAAAGAGAGAAAGAATTAAAAATCCTAAATAAAATAAACTATAATAATAAAAAAGAAAAATTATAACTAAATTAATCAAATCAATTTGAAACTAGTTCCCTGACATCAATGCCAAAAACTTGATGGAAAAATTATAATTCCTCGCAAGTGCATGAGTGTATAGCAGTACAGTGTGCTTAACAAAGGTCAATCCCATAGAGAACTTCAAACTAATTCAATTATGTTTAGTTACTAATACTAAGTTGTCCTAAATCACTAAGTTACTAATACTATATTTATGTTCCGAGATGAAAGCCATGCTTGAAATTGAAAGTAAGTTCATTTTTCCCAATTGAATTGATGATTTATGCCTATTAGTGTTTCATAAATAGTGATTCTTGGGGAGGATGGTTGAATTGATAATCATGGGGGAAATGATTAAATGGTTGTTTGTGGTGCTTTTGGGTTAAATTGGACATGAGAAAATCTGGTTAAATGCATGTTTATGAAGGGTATGTTAAAGAAGGGGATTTTGTATGTAAAGGATGGGAGCAATGAATTGGTTGAGTGAGAAGCTTAATTTGTTTGCTCTTATGATTATCTACATGTTAAGTATATAGTATGATGATTGTGTGATACTTGAAATGTAATCCCCTTCAAATGCCTTATTGAAATATTACGTGTATGTGAACTATTTGATAAGATGCCCATATGTCCAATAATATATGTGTGAAGGGTTGGAGTGAAAACCCAAGAACCCTAACAAAGTAAGTAATGGCCAAATTATAATTCCTCACAACTACACAAGTGTATAACAGTATAATGTGCTTAACAAGGGTCGATCCCACAGAGAATTGTCAAACTGATTCAATTATGTTTAGTTACTAATACTAAGTTATCCTAAATTTGAAAGATAATTTAGAGACATGGTAATTAAAAGTGTAATGTAAGATAAATAGAAAATAATGGCTTAAGTAATGTAAAATAGTATTCAGGTTGTAAGAGTTTGGGATCTGACTTTACCACTTAACGATATTCATTGTTGTTAAGATGTTGGTATCAATTCAACATCTTGGGTTCATTTTATCCACTATATGATTATTACCGTTAGGCGTCTATGTTTAAATCAAGTATTTTCACCCGTTCTAATTACCTATGGCATGTTCTGTAATTGAGATTGAAAACTCATGAAGATTAGAAGAACTTTAATGAACCAAGTAGAATAATTAGCATATGGTGTCTACCTTAACCATCTACTCATTCATTCAAAAGAGCATAGTACATGGTTTAGCATATGGCGTCTACCTTAACCACATACTCAAAGATAATTAAGCTAATTCATATAATTGGTGATCAGACAATTAAATAAATCAGATGATTGCATTATACACAATGAATGAAACAAGATGATATTGAATTAATAACCCAACAATCTCTATTAACAATGAATATCAAGGAGGGCTACATCATTGCCCAAGAAAAAAGAATTTAGTTCATAATAAAAATAAAAATAAAACTCTCTAAAATATGCATGATTGCATAACTCAAAATCCTTCTCTTGCTCCCTTGGAAAACTTTTCCCATCCAACCCCCCAACTATGTTCTGCATATCTCCTTAAATAACCCAAGCAGCAGGGTTTTAGTAGAACTCCTCCATGAATTGCAATGCCTCTACACATAGAGATTCTCTTCCAATAATAACTCAGTATTTTCGAAAGAAAATATAGCTTCCCAAACATTGTAATGCATAAAAATAGAAGTTTTCAAAATAACTGAGTTATTGCGTATCCTAGCTTCTAAAAATTGTAACACAATCTTGAGCTTGAAAATCAAATTTTAATAATCCTTTGCAATACTCATGTCTCATACTCTTAAATTTGCAACATCTGTGCATGAAAAATAACTAAATTTGTGCACTTCTAATTCCATGCTTTGATTTCAAACTTTGTTTCTTGTTAGGCTGTTGTAGATGCACTGAAGATTGAGCAGAAATTTGAGTTCTTGCTATGGAGTCACTAAAGCTTGCTTCAGATTCAATAAATCATGCTTCGGAGTCACTGAATATTAACTTTAGAGGCACCAAAGTGAACTTCAAACTCACAAAAGTTAATTTCGGAAGCACAAGTCTACTTCAGAGGCATGCAAGTGAACTTCGGAGTCACGAAAATAAATTTCAAAGTCAGACAATGTTGCTTTGGAGTCTCTGAAGTGAACTTTGGAGTTATTGAAGTGAACTTCGGAGTTGCTAAAGTGAACTTTGAAGTTGCTAATTCTGCTTTGGAGTTTTTAATTCTGCTTTAGAGTTTTTAATTCTGCTTCGGTGTTTTTGATGATCTAGAGCATTTTTAGTAGAATTATTATAACTTTCTCATACGAACTCCAAATTAAGTGATTTTTACCGAGTTGGATATATATTTTTAAGATATACAACTTTAATGTTAATCACTTTTCTTGATTCTACTTTTATTTTGATTCATAAAAACTTAAAGTACCGCATTTTGTGTTACCTCCGAAATTGATATTTTAGAGTTTTCTAGAATGAGTACCACTATTTTGATCATACATTTCTCACACAAACTCAGAATTTCTCAATTATTTTTCATTGGATAGATAATTTTGGGGATTATAACTTTTATGTTGATCACTTTGTCTGAATCATCCATCTTCTATGAGTAGTGAGCTTTCAGAGTGACGCCTTCTGTCAAATGAAGTAGCAAACAAATGTGAAGATCTACAGGTAGTTGCATTGTTTTAGCCATAAATATCTCTTATAAATTCAGAATTATGTGATTCTTGATGCATTGGAAAGATAAGAACGAAGGCTAAAACTATCATGTTGAATATATTTTCCAAATATGCCTCCATCAATCCCAGAAATTGCTTTAAAGTAATTTCTTTTTTAATTTTTAGTTTCATTTTACAGATCAATAAAACAAAATCTGTTAAGTGAAATATCCATTGAAAAATACTAAGATAGGATCTTAACATGTGAATTTAGATATAAAAATATGATATATTATGAGCTTATCAGTAAGGCTGAGGGATAGTTTGTTTGGGCTATAAATAAATTTTTCATGAAGTTGTTTAATGTTAAGAATGTTGGATATGAAAACAATATGTAAATTGAATTTATGAAATTGCTGTATGTTGAGGATTATTATAATGCCTCACTTAGGGGCCTATTTATTTTACATTACCTTGTAAGTTTCCTATTTTAAGGGAAATATTCTACCTAAAATCCAGCTGAGTCTCACATGAAATATCAAGATCTATACTTGTGCATACTTTAATATATAAAACTAAAATTTTTAATAGCTATAAAGAAATGCTAAGCTTCATAAAACACATCCACAGTTGCGCATTCACCTACAGTTGTATGCCTAGGATCGGAACAGATTATGATGGCAATCTACCTTCCTAGATTAATATAATTCTAATCACAATAAAATAATTAATTCACTATGACACAGTTGGGATTCTTTACCTGACCTACCAATTAAAAATTAAAAATATGAAGGCATAAGTCCGGGCAAACTCAGTAAGTAGGTATATAACAAAACATAAATAACAATCGAGGATCCATCAAGCATCCCAAATCATATCAACACAAATACAATCTTATCAACATGCATATTAGGATTATGCCAAGTACATCCACATCAAGTCTAATATTGAAACTTCAATATATAGTAATTGAAAACAAATTTATATCATAGCATGAACTCATAACATCATTACATAACAAATGAATACATAATACAATCCATGTCTCAAAGTAACTTATCAATCATACATCTTGGGACATTTATATATTCCAAATCACACATTCTAATTATCACATAAAGAGCATAATCTTGGGATACTCTCAAGTCTCATTTCATATATATAATCACATTCTATATAACAGATCTTAGGATATTCATAATCCCTATATTTAACACATTCATATATACACATGCCATAATATAAAGCCAAGGGGTACCTTCCATCCCATTGATTCTAATGTGAACAAAAACCTAGGATGCACAAAATCCCCAATAATCCACATATTTATACCATACAAGCACCACTGGGGTATACACATCATTTACATTCATTCATGCAAACCAATACACAAGACTATGGGATATATTCAATCCCATCACATCATTCTAAAAAGGAAACCACGGGATGTCCACTATCCCTGTTAAACCATACATGCCCATTTACAAGTATATGGGATATATACTATCCCCATTCATACATTTAGTAGAAGCCATGCCTACTTACCTCAATGGAGAATGCTTCCATAACTCCTCAACTCAACCTTTAATTCGACCATTTGGCTCTCAAGCAATTGTCCAATGGATCCTACATACATACATATATCACACTTACAATTCATATATATTTCAAATGGAACATCCTACTTGATTTACAAGATGAGTGAAACCCAATGAATCATATTATAAGGTGTATTCTTATCTTATTATACAACGCATAGTCCACACATTTGTTCTAATGCAATTCATTACTCATTTCGAGTCATTTTAAGGAGGGGGGCTTAAACTTAATTTTAACATGGAATTCAATGGGACTTCAAGGGCATAAACCTTGCTACTTCCTCTTCCATTTCATGCACTAATTCAAACCAATTAACCACCACAATGACATACAAAAATCTTCCCATATAGCTGCCCTTGTTAGGGAGTTGTTTTCTAGTGCATTTCAAATATAGAAATTACACTCCAATGTACTCATATTGCTGCCCACTCTTAACCATTTCTTAAGCATTCATTTCACTTCTTTAATGTCCAATTAATAGCCAATTTGGGGCTATCACAAAATCAACCATTTTTGCTTTGTCCCTCATTGAGACAATTCATCAAATAGTTTATAGGCATGTTTTTGAAATGAAATTTTAGCAATATACATTAGGGTTTATGAAGTTTCAGCAATATACATCCATTATACAATATGATTAACATTTAAATTACCTTAAAATGTGCTAATTAAGCCCCCAATTTAAACAATTCACTTTTCAAACATCCACTATGCAACATTTCATCGAACATCTTAGGTGCATGACCTAGATTTTCAAATTTAGCAATAGATAATGTGTCTCATGTATTTTCATCAAGATATAACTTGTTTTTAACGTAATTAACATCCTCCATATTTGTAAAAAGTTTAAATAAATTTAAAATTTTTGGTATTTTTCACCCATGAGGAGCAGTTTTGGTGTATGGTTAAGAACTTACTCATACAACATGGAAATCATGTGATTATTGATTCATTAGAAATATAATTTCAATATCTACAACTTTTGTGTTAAATAATTTTTCTAAATCATTCAAATTCTATGTCAAAATTTAGACACAAGTGACATTATATACATTTTTAGCTTTTTTGCCTCTAATCATCATATACAAAAAATTTTACTCCTCATTTTCAACCCTCAAGTGTTACAAAAATAAGATGTAAGCTGATTCATTAGTAAGGTAAGTAGGCTTTTGTCTTGTTGTATACATGGATGGAGATAGTGTTTATCCCATTTGTTTGAATTTGGGCATGTATGTATGATTGGAATGGGGATAGTGGATATGCCGTGATGTTCTGAAAGTTGATATTTATTTGGTTTAGTAAATAGTTGAATGTTAGGGATGATGAGTATCTCTTGAATTACAAGGATTAGTATTTTACTTACACTATGAATATGTGATTGCTGGGGATAGAAGTATCCCATGTATTGGTGTATAATAATATGTATTCTTGTGTATGGAGTCTACATAAAAGGGATAAAGAATATCCCATCAGAATTGATAATCAAGACAATGTGTGAATGCTTGGTTTGATGGGGATTATAAGGTGAATGAATAGATTGGATGGATGAGGATAAGAATTATCCCAAGGTTATTCTCTTTTTTGTATACATGCTAATGTAAGAAATCTCCTATATGATAATGTAATGAATGTATATGTTGATGGAATGGAAGACATTCCAGGATTGTATAAGACATAGTGACATGATGTTATGCTTGAATGAGACCGTTATGATATGTTGTGCCTGTATGGCACATTTATAATATGATGAGCCCGAAGTGGCTTTAAGGTGATGTGAGATGCCAAGATGGCATGATTATGAGTATAATTGTATATGCCTAAAGGGCGTAGAGTATTGTCTTAGAAAATGAGGAATTAAGCCTCATTGTATGATTGCTTGGTTATGTATTTATGCTCATTTTGACTTTGGAATATATTGTTTTTGGGTTTAGTATTGCTTTCGATTTTTCCCTACTTAGTTGTAGGACTCAATCCTTCTTATTCTATGTTTTTAGTAAATAGGTCAATCAATGAAGCCCAACGATTGGTTGGGGCTGGGACGCAATATTTGAAGATGTTTTTCTTGTATTGGTACGAATGGGAAATGTAATCTAGTTATGTTATTGGTAATTGTATTCAAAAGATTTCATATGATGTATAATCAAATATATGGCATGTCATAGTGACTTAAATATATTATTGTGATTGGAATTGTATTTTCCCAGGAAGGTAAATTTCCATCATGATTGGTTCTGATCTTGGGCAGGTAATTATGGGTGTGGTGGGAGGGTATTTTTTTTATTTATATTATCATTTCATTGTTCTTGAAATTATTGAGTTACATGATACATGATTGCACAAGGCTAAATCCTCATATTTTAGAATAGATTCTGCCAAATTTTTGGCAAAATTTTCCCTTAGAAATAGGAAAATTATAGGGAAATGGTGAAATGCATAGGCCCCTAGGCAGGGCGTGACAAAATGGTATCAGAGCCTAATGACTTATCTGTGTGCTAAGTCTTGCTAATCTGAATGATACGTAAAAGTCCCAAGATTATAATGGCAATGGCAAGAGGAGTTAAGACATGCTCAATATAAGTTTAGGAAATTTTGACTTTAGTTCATGTGAAAATGTATTTAAGGTCCTAAATGACATGCTTAATATGAGTTGATGAACCCATAAGGAACATAGGAGAATATGACCATAAGAGTAATTTAAAGGCTTGAGAGATGAAACAAAGAGCATGTAAATGATAATTGTGAAGTGAAATGATCATGCATAATTGATGTAAATGGTAGTTGTGAATTGATACGGTAGTTGTAAATTGATGTGATTATATATAAATGATATCCATATGAAATGAAAATGATGGTGTTAGATGGGTATCTTTATAAGGTATTATGAACACTTAAAAAGTTTTTGTGATGTATGGTGAACATTTGGATGGTAGATTAATTGAGATTAAATCATGTGATGTAGACATTTTAGAAAATGATTTTTCATGTGTTGGTGAAGTCAAGAAAGATCTTGGACTTTATGAGTTGCAAGATGCTCAAGATGATGTATCCTTATATCATAGGCAAGAGGATGAAACACAATCTCATCAAATGATAGCTAGAGATAGTGGGAGTGACATTTTGTAAAAATGGGGGTATATCATCATATGATGTCGTTCTTCAAAATTGAAGGATAATCATTCATGAGTATTATTGAGGATGATGATGAGTCAGTTTCTTTTGATGAGGTGATAAGATCGCCTACCTTTAATAAATGGGTAAATGCTATGCAAGAAGAAATGACTTCAATGGCTAAAAATAATGTATGGGAGTTAGTTGTCTTTTAATTTGTTGGATGAGAAAAAATCCATGGCAGAAATAAAACCATGAATTAAGATTGCAAATTATTTGAAATAAAATGGCAAGGAAATGTAGATTAATGATTTGATCCACTTGGATTTTTGATGAAGGCAGAACTAAACTTTGTGGTACACAGCTAGGTTATTCTTGCAATAAATGCAGTTGAAAATGATGCCATGCATCTACATTCTAACCAAAGCAGATGGAGCCTTCATCCAGATGAGATTCAGATGAGAAAAATGGTCACCTGTGCAAACTAGATGGGTTTACATGAGCATTGTCCACTAAATGTAGCATCTACTCGTGCAGCCAAGATAGATGGGTAGACATTTTGCAGTCAGCTATTTTCAGCTTATGCTGATGTGTACGTGCAATTAGAAGTGAAAAAGAGAGAACCTTCACATGTTGTCACCTACCGAACTATGTACATGGGATGTCTTTTGCCCCTTGGGGATTATTATTACTCACACAGGTGAGGATCACTATTATCTACGCAAGCAAACTCCTCTTCTTTGCTCGTGCGGTTAACCTATGCAAATAAAATGGTCTTGACTATGCTATTTGGAAACAAACACAAAGGAGCAGCTTGTGCAACCAGGAAAACCTTGCAGTTGGAGTTGTAGCCACATAGTTGGAATGTCGCAGCTGGACGCAAACCAGCAATGAGGAACCTGCTTGTGCAATAAAGGTAGGGAACCTATTCTTTCAATTAGGGCAGCGATGAGGATTTACCCAATGAGGAAACTCTTTACCTGCATAGCTGAAGAAATGTGCAACCAAATGCAAATGGTGATGTGACCAGAATGGATTCTCTGCCAAAGCAAAATGATGCAGTCAAGAACATTATTCAGAGGATACAAAATGGTAGCCGTGCACTCAAAATTATTGAAAATATTGATTCGTTTTCTACCAAACCATGTCTAAAATGCCAAAGTTAAATCTATGCTATCCAAATTAATTGATGAAACTAGGAATTCCCATGTGACATAACCAAAATTTCTAATTGTGCAGCTAGAATGACATGATTGCAAAGCACAATTAGAAATAAGGCACGACTAGATTGGACATGTAGCTTGAATACTATGTGGAGATATTTTCATTTGCACTTTTAGTCATGGTGGGTCCAGGTATATTCTGCCTACTCAAAATACTTTATTTGTTGGTCAAGGGACGATCTCTATTAGAAAGTGTTGCTGTGAGAAACATGTTTCACCAATCCCTTCCTAATGAAACCCAAAATGTTAACATCACACGACTTTCATATTCATATACAATAAAGTATAACTAGCAAGGATGGGCTGTCGTGGAGACCATCTTAACTAGAAATCATTTGCTAGAATTATATGGGTGCATGAACATCGTGAAGGCAGTAGCTCAAGTAATATAATTGGCCTACATGAACGAACTTCTCTCGATTATCATGGTC
This sequence comes from Pouteria campechiana, assembly GCA_036873735.1. NCBI lineage: Eukaryota > Viridiplantae > Streptophyta > Magnoliopsida > Ericales > Sapotaceae > Pouteria > Pouteria campechiana. The sequence goes on from JAYJMB010016153.1 coordinate 10,751, forward strand.
TCCATTGACATGGTTTTTATTATGATGCATGGAACCCATCCAAGGATGCAGGCAATTAATTGGATTTAATAAGGTGAAAATACACACTTATAAAAATATTTTAATATTTGGGATGGGCCAAAGGTGGAAGTGAAGTCTAACTTCAAAAAATGCCCTTGACCTGGCAGCCAGGCTCTTACCCCTGACATGGTAGTTAGACTCTTGCCCCAGATATGGCAGTTCAGGCTCTTACCCCTGATGTGGCAATCAGGCTCTTGCCCCTAACGTGGTAGTCAAGCTCTTACCCCAGATGTGGCAGCCAAGCTCTTCCCCAGACATGGCAGTCAGGCTTTTATTTCCAAGATTGCCCTTGGAGGTGCAACCAAGGCATGGTTTTCCAAATTGCCCCTAGAGGCTCAAAAATTATAAATACCCCCTCATTTGGTTGTACCTGATATACAATTTTCAGTGGCTAAAGACTGAAGACTCTCCAAGAGGAAGGTGTTCCCCTGAAACCAATGGCCTTTGTTCTTTGGCCACTAGTAATTTCTCTTAGTGCCTGAGGGCACTACCATGGTCCCACCATGGTACATGCATGGGTCCCACCCATGTTGTGGTAATGGTGGGTCCCACATGATTAATGGATAACAGGATAATATTTGATTAGATATTTTAAATACATTAAAACCTGTTCAAACACTAATTAGACCCTGTAAATGGTAAAGTTGCCCTGGAAATAACTCATGAAATCAAAGAGATGATGAAATTATCTTAAATTAATTAAGAATTATCATTAGCATTAATCATTACTATTAGTGCTAATCATGATTAGGCTTAATTAACTCAAAGTGTAATTAGGCTTAATTCATGCAATCTAACTCTACGATCTCTCACAGGTTAAAAGAAAAGATCACTTGCTTTTAGTTTTTTTTGGGATATTTAAAACACCGCCTATCTAACCACTTAAAAGCCTAAGTCTAGGACCGAGTTATTGAGTCATGACTCACTGAGTCAAACCTTAGCAAACATCACTCATCCAATCATTCAAAAGCCTAACTCTAGGACCGAGTTATTGAGTCATGACTCATCGAGTCAAAACTTAGAAAAACCATTCCAAATCAACTAAACCCAGTCAACTTGGCCTACTCTTCCTAAGATTCTCATGGGCAATGTGAAAAAACTAAACTAAACCTAAGTTACCTATTTTCTTTTAGTCTCTTTCAGGCCTAAATATAATAGAGATCACTCGGTCACGAGTCCTTCTGGAATATGCAAAATTGGGTCGCAAACCAACTATTTTCTTCTGGTCTTTTTCAAGTTTAAACAAAATAAAGATCACCTGATCCTAAGTCCTTCAAGGATATATAAATTGGGCTATAAAACATTTACTATCTCTATGGTTTCTTGTAGTTTAAATAACAAAAATCACCTGGTCTTGATTCCATTAGGGACATACCAATTGGATTAAAATACTCATTTTTTAGGTTGACCTAGAGTTTAGAAATCTAGTCTAGAGTCATGTCATCCTCTATGCCCATTGTCTTGAGGCAATCTCCTAAATTTCAAGCCATCACAATGTCTTCGGTGATGCCAAAGGCAACACACATTTATTTGAGAAAGTGTGTTTTATTTTTAGGTCTCTACATGCATTGTACTTTTTCTTTTAATTAAGGTTTTTCTCCCATTGTGGAGATGTAATTAGAACCACTTGTAGTTTGGGATGTGAATATACAATTTTTTGATTTACACAACAAACGTAATTAATTTAGGACATCAATAAAAAATAAAAAGTGTTTGATTCATTCCGATAATGACAAATATTCTTGTTCCATTTTTGTGTTTTTCTCTTTTTTGTACTTGTTACAAAAATGTTGAACCCGATGTGAAACATCCCACTATTCATCTTTAAGGAAAAGTAGTGCCAATGCATTTTAGAGGCCTTATTTTTCATGGATTTAACTAAGCTCTTCTTTTGGTTTTTGCAGATCTTCAACCATTCTAACATTCACTCTCTCTCTTCTTAAGATCCATCTATGGGAAACTCACTCACATTCAGATTCTTGCTTAGTGGTGGCTTTGCTGTCAACTCCCCCCGAAACTTCGACAGGAGTGTTCCTCACTCCATCATGTTGCCAACTAGCCAGGCGCCAGTTGTTTATAAGAGGGAGTCGGCTCCAATTCCTCCCTCACCAAAGGTTGCTCTAGTAGTTCCCAAGACTACCCTAGCAGCACTAAAAGTGACTTCCACTATCCCAACCTCCTTAAACAATGAGGTTGAGAAGAAGCATACGAAGAATAGGAGGCAAAGGAGAAAATTTGTTTCTTTCAAGTTCCTAGAACTATTGGAGATGAACCTATCTTCAATGCTACTTTAGATTCCTTCAAGAACGGGAGTACTTGGGTTTCTTCTCCCATAAAGCAAAAAACGTTTGTAGCTCCCGACCTCCTCAAAGTTATAAAGGGGAGGCAAATAGGAGCTCTCTTCAATTCAAAGCTTAATGGCCCCTTTGGGAGGGATGCACTAAGCAAGGCTCCCAAAGGCTATGCTCAGCCAACCAAAATAACTAGAGGGAGATTCACAAAGAAGAGTAAGTCCAAGAAGAGGCCAACCCATAGGTTGACCATTCAAGAGAAGAAAGAAGGATGGAAGCTACCATCCAGCAAGCACACTATAGTGAGGAGGAAACCATTTCCATCCCAGGATGAATACTTGGAAAACAATATCTTTGCTGCCCTGGCAAATCTCTCTTGCTCTCAAAGAAAGGAGATTGATAGGACAGGTGCCTTTTAGATGCCAAGAAAGGCATTAAAGGTAGAAAAAAGGGAAAGAAGGGATGACTCCGACAGCCCAAGGAAAACAAACTAGAAGAGAAGAAGGATGCAACCCGCTAGTGTATGTATTACCTCAACTGATGGGAGCTCATCTCTGGTATCGATATCGACAAGCCCACCTCATTTGAGAATGGTCATAAGGTCGATGGCTAGATCTATGGTGCCTCCCCCAATATTCCACTCTCTGCTAGAGGACATTGGGAGAGTGGATTGTATGTTTATGTCTCCTCACCAATTGATGCACAATCATCAAACCTTCCCTATAGTCACATCATGTATGGCTGAGGTAAATGTATCTATTATGTTTGTAGAAGAGATGATGAGACAACTAAAGTTGCTAGAAGCTAAAAACCAATGGTTATGAGAGTTATGCGCACAACAAAATACTAGCCAAACTTCCTATCCTGTCCAGGCTTCCAATGTTGCACATCCTCTCAACGCTCCATCCATGGGAATGGTCAAGCTAGTGTAACCGTTTGAGTTCAATCCACCCAAGGGGACTCTATAGGGGCAGAAGGCTCACCACTCACTTCCCCAGTTCTCTTGCCTTGGCAACCACCTAATATCAGTGCCCATACATAGCCATGTGGTGCGAATGTTCAACAACAATAGTTTGGTGCAAATGTGCATGCGCAGCTATATCAGATCTATAGCATGTGTCAGGATATTGGAACTTTCTATTGCTTCTATAGCATGTGTTGCTTCTTGCGAACCTTCTAAAGTTTCTGACTAACATGGCTATATCATCTTTAGATTGTGATGCTGATTCACTGTTGCTCTACTTGGTCACTTTGAGAGAGATACTTTTCTTTTGCTTCATTGGCTCATCTTTCTTTTGATCAGATTGTGTGACATTAGTGATTAGATGAGATCATCCATTAGAAACACATTTAAATCCATTGCTTCTTCTATCACTATGATCTTCTAGTTCTAGGATTCTAGTAGTGCCCTCAATATCTTCATTACCTGTTTAGAATTTATGACTTCTTTTTCTAAACCTTTCAAAGCATTAGTAATGTTTGAAAAATGAGCATATATCTTTGATATGCACTCCCTTATTTCCTTGCTCATGAAATCCATTTGATTTGCAAGGCAGACCCACTCAAATTCTTGATCACTCACCCCATGTTATCTGGACGATTGGCAAAATGGTCATTACTATTGTCAGAATTTGATATCACCTTTATCCCGCACCTTTATCCCGCAAAAAGCAGTGAAAGAACATGTTTTGGTTAACCTCTTAGCAAAACATCCATTCAATGAAGAAGTCATCGTGCAAGAAGACTTGCGAGATGAGGAAGTGTTTGTTGCCCAAGTCAACACTCCCTAGCAAATGTATTTCGATGGTGCTGCTAAAATCATTGGTGCCGGTGTTGTGGTCATTTTTATCTCTCCTCAAAAATATATCCTCCTATATTCCTTCTACTTGGGAAAGAATTATACTAATAATAAAGCAAAGTATGAGGCACTGATCTTAAGACTTCAAATCGCCCTCAACTTTGGGATTTCAAAATTGATATCCTTAGTGACTCAGAATTGGTGGTCCAGTAATTAACTATCGAATATGAAGTCCATCAGCCTAGTTTGCGCCAGTATTATGATATCACACAAGGGCTGTTGGATTGACTTTCTCAAGTTAACATTGGACATATTCCAAGGATCAAGAACACCATTGTTGATACTTTAGCAAATTTTGGCAACTGCTCTAACAGTTGTTGGAGGCCACGAAGTCGTTGTCAAAGTTAAACGACGAAGCAGTATTCCTAACTTATATGATGAGGAGATTACCGAGCAAGTGGAATGCATAGCTTGCAAGGGGTTGACACTAGATGATTAATGAATCTCATACATTGATTACTTACAGTATGGAATTCTCACAGAAAATCCATAGGGAAGGTTAGCTCTAAGAAAAAAAGCTACTCGGTATGTGTATTACATATAATAATACACTCTATTACCAAGCATATGATGGACTCTAGCTCCAATGCTTGAATGGAGAAGAGATTCAATATGCACTTATGCAAGCACATTTCAATGAATGCGGTGGGCATCCGTCTGGTCAAAGATTATGTAGATGAGTCAAATTCCTAGGCTATCATAGGCCTACCATGGTCTCAGACTCGTTGTAATTTGCCAGATCGTGTCTCCAATGGTAGTAGCTTCATGGGGACATCCGGTATGTACCACTTTTAGAGTTGGTACCTACAATCATCTCTTGGTCGTTTGCATGGTGGGAATTCGACGTCATTAGTACAATCAACCCACCCTCTTCCAAGGGACATGTTTACTTTTTAGCAATAATTGATTACTTTTCTAAATGGGTGAAAGCTGACTCATATAAGAGTGTCAAGGCTAAAGAAGTAATTGAATTCATTAAATTCAAGATCATTTATTAGTATGGTATACCACACCAAATCATATCGGACAATGGCACTCTATTCAAGAATGAAGAAATGGAGAGGTTTTGCCAAAAGTAAGGTATCAAGCATGTGTTTTTCACACAATATCATCCACAAGGTAATGGCTAAGTGGAAGCATTTAATAAAGTAATCTTGAGGATCATGAGGAGAATAGTAGATAAGAACAAGCAGGACTGGCATTTCAAATTGCCAGTGGTTCTTTGGGCTTATCACACCACTCACTGCATGGCAACTAACGTAATTTCATATTCTTTGGTGTTTGGGGCAAAGGCAGTCTTACCCTTGGAATTGTAATTGCAATCACTAAGAGTTGCAATGCATTCAAGGTTGATAATGGATCAACAAGCCAAGTTGTGGTCCGAGGAACTTTATGGTTTGGATGAAAAGAAATTACAAGCTAAACAAAGTATCAAGTTATACCAAGCTCACATGGCCAAGGCATACAATCGATCAATTAAGTACCAAGCCTTCTATTCATGTGACCTGGTTCTCAAGCTAAGGACTAAACTAATGGTGGGTGACAAGTTAATCGGCAAGTTTGAGCCCAAATGGGAAGGGCCTTATTTCATCAAAGAGGCTTACTCTAATGGCTCATATAAAATTGCAAACAGTAATGGTATAGGAGAACTACCTTTTAGTGGGCATTTCCTAAAGCATTACTATACATGAGCTAGGAGGGAGCAAATACTGAGGGCATTTGCTCCCCCTTTTCCTAGGAGAACTAGCTATTAGTGGATGTTTCCTAAAACATCACTATGCATGAGCCAGGAGAGAGCAAACGTTGGGGGAATTTGCTCCTTCCTTTCCTAACTCCTACAAATGTCTTTCAAAAGACCTAGTCTACATGCAAGGATTTAATCACTACTATGCATGAAATGTGCAAAAAGAAACATGTCAAGAAGCAAACATCCTAAGAAAAGTTCTAAAATGGTATATTCATTAATATATGAAGTTTACATGTAAAGAATTTATAAATGAGTTAAAGCAATTAAAATAGACTCCTTCAAATGATTAAACTGCTCTTCCACCATCTTAATTACTTGAGTAGATTTTGGGCTTACAACCAAAGATGATTTTAGCTCTCAAAAAGTCTCCTCAGTTGTCGTCACATCTTGCTGACAAGTAACTATTTCTTCCTTCAAGTGTTGAATAATCTCTAAGCCTTCAACCTCCTCTTTTTCCTTAGAGACAACAAGAGATTCTTGGAAAGATAGGTGAAGGTCCATTTCATAGAACTGTTTTCAAAGAGCTGTCTAGTGATCTTTGCTAATTCTCACTTCTTCTCTTAAAGAGGTCAATTATACTTGGAGAGAGAAAAGGCACTCTAACGCCATGCTTATGGTTGAAGACTTCTCATCAATCTTAGCCCGTATATCCTGAAGTTTAACTTCCTTAGTGGTAATGGCTTCAATAGAAGGTTTAAGGATAGCATCTAGCTCAACTTGTGCCCACACTTGCCAAAAAGATTCTAGTTGCTCAAAAATAACTAACAGGCAAGAGATGTCATCATCCAGCCTTACTATGCTTTCAGCACGGAATAGGAAGCTATCTCTCAATGTTGTAATCGCATTGGAGGAAGATGTCGTTCGTAGTGATCTGGCAAAGTCGGAACAAAAAGATTGTACCTCATATTCCATATCCTCTATTGAGCCTTACTTTGCTCTTTTCTGGCCTTGATGTGGATGGATGATAGCATTTGAAAGAAATCATCATCAGGAAGAGCATGAAAACAGGGTGATGCCACCTCTCTGTCTGACTTGTGAGCATCTTTATCAATTCCAATGAGATTATGACAATTAGTAGTGCTGAGGACAACCATATTTGTGCTCCCCTTTTGCTCATTCTCAATTAGAACCTCAACAGGTGGACCACTTTCACCACATGCCTCATCCAAATTATGGTGACTATTAGCATTGGAAATAGTTTCATCAGCACTGAAACTATTTGGTTTTATATGTATAATTTTGATAACAACAAAACTTGTCATAAGACTTAATTTATGCTAATGATGTTTCTAGTTTAGAAAGTTTAAAATGCAGAAAGATACTCTTGAAATGTATACACTTCATTGGAATATCATTTATACAAGCATATAAATCTTGATATAAGCGTAGATACTTTAGTGCTTAAATGAGTTTATAAATATAAATTGTGATTCAAATTGCATATCAATGCTTCATAACTTGTGTACATCTCTTATGGATAATTATATTATGCTTTATAATACAAAATATAATGAAAAATATCAAATTATTAATGTAACAAAAGTGCAGAAAATTCTAAGTGCAGTAGCACTGCTATAATGATTTTGCTACATTAAAGTGCTCCAGTACCACTATAGTTTCGAACGAATCTCTACTGCAGTGATTCTCGGACAAAGCTTTGTTGTGGTAATCTTCGAACAAAACTTAGCTATAGTAAAATTGCTATAGTGTTGGACAAAGCAACCATCTTCAGACAATGCTTTTGCAGAACTGACTTCAGATAAAGCTATTCACAATTGCTACAGTGAACTACTAAAGTAAAATGCTACAATGACGGGCAAAGCAACGATCTTCAAACAAACGCGGAGCAAGAAAAAATTCATTTGACATTAGAACAAATACAAAGTGTTATAGTATCTGCTACAATAACTCTCAAACAAACTTTGGGTAGACAAATTTGTCCGAAATTAACTTCGAACAAAGTGTTGTCTTTGCAAGTGCTATAGTAATGATACTATAGTAAAAATTCATTGCTTTCAAACGGTTTAAGAATTTAATGCTTTGCAAAAACGTTCCATTTTTGAGCAATCATCTTCTTCTCTATCAAGAATGAGGTTGTAGACTTTTCAATAGTTCAGAACCAATTAGAAGCAACACAGTCTAACGAGAGAAAACCTCAACCATCTTCTACATTCAATGCTACTCATCTACCTCCATTTTTGCATTCAATGAAACTCATCCTTCTCCAATAGTTATGTTTTTGAGAGACCTACTTAGGGAGATGCTAAGGGATGTTTCTAGTGGTTGCTATATTTCCATAGTGAAGATTTCTTTGAGCTTTAACCTTCTTATCCTCAAGCAACCAAAGGCAAAAGAGCTTAAACCTTTTTTTGCAATATGAAGAGCTGCTTAAAGATCAAGTCTTCCCCGACACTCAACAAGAAACATGCTCAAAGTGTAACTCTATTTTTCTGTTTTACTTGTGTATTCATGCCCTCTAGAGCAGATCTAGAAGAGTGCTTGGTGCACTATGTTTATACCCCCTAGAGCTGATCCAGAAGAGTATTAGTTGTACTAGTTTATGCCCCCTAGAGCTGATCCAAAAGAGTGCTAGTTGCACTAGTTTATGCCCCCTAGAGCTGATCTAGAAGAGTCCTGGTTGCACTTGTTTATGCCCTCTAGAGTTAATCTAGAAGAGTGCAAGTTACACTATATTTATGCTCCCTAGAGCTGGAATCTAGAAGAGTATTGGGTGTATGATTGTTTTCCATTATATGACTTAGAGGGACCCAAGGCATAAGGAGAATGTGCTCTTAGAAGAGTGGAGTGGGGAGGTTGTCCGAATCACTATAAAAATTGGGTTGTTTGTGTGTGCTATTTTTGAGTGCTTTACTTTCCTTGCACTTTACTACTTCATTATTTATTTCATATTGCATTGCATACAAGCACAAAAAGAGAAAAATTAATCTAACAAGGGTTAAAGAACAAATTTTTATAAACCCAATTCACCCACCCTCTTCGGTTAAGCCATCCTATGGGACCCAACAGAGACTATCTCCCATGGTTGCTTCAGTTGAATGATAGTTCTTGCTTAAGTTAGAATCTACCCTTCCTAATCAGGTCCCCCATCTGTTGCAAGTTATCCTCAATCGTAACTATGGTAATAGCACCCTCCAATGAGTCCTCTACCGAAGTAACCTCCTATAACACCCGCACCCCCACCCTATGCACTTTGGCTATCCTGTAGATTGTTCTCTATTGGGGCCTATGCAGGACGCCACCATTCTCCTTCTTTTCAATAATTTTTCTATTTTTAAGAAAAATATTCTATCAAAGATTTGGCAAAGTTTACCTTGAAATATAAAGAATCAAATCTGTGCATGCATTCATCTTATAAAATAAAATTTTCAATAACTATGAAATATGAATATAAACCACATAACAATCATCTTAAATTACACCCACAACTACCCCGAATTAATGTTGTATCGTCATGCCAATGCACTCATTGAACCAACATAAATCTATCTACATGTACAATTTTATGACATGCCAATACATTTTAGTAAATTTTCTGAACCATACAAAATTTTATACCATCCCATTCCAATTTATCATACATAAAAAAAATATCTTCACTTCTTGCTCACCAGCCCCAACCCATAGTTGGGATTATTTACCGGACTTATCAGCTAAAAACATAAGAATAAGAAGGCGTGATTCCGAGCAACTTAGTAAGTAGGCAAGTAATAGAAAATAATAATCAATAATCAATAACATAACTTGTTCTATTCAAAACATTCATATTCATGCTCAACACTTTCCATTCTATTCAACCTTCTCACTTCAACACATATATATCATTATTCATAGTTCTATAATATAAAACATCCCTTCCTAAACAAAAATTAAGGGATAATCTCTATCCCCTTCAAATCAAGCCTTCGCTTGAAACTTTATTCATATTGTATGGGATAACGTCTATCCTTAACAATCACATAACCAAACCATAAACGAAACACCAAGTATTTCAATCTAAGGGATACCCACTATCCCTAATAAACCAAATAATATCATCCATAAACAAATATAGGATATTCACTATCCCCAATCAAAACATACTGGCCCGGATACACACAAATGGAATATTCCTCATCCCCATTCATGTATTTATTCAAACAGGAAAGGGGTGCTTAATTTCTTTAAGAAGAACCATTTCACGCTCTCCAAAGTCTCATGACTTTACTTCTATGCTCACATAATCCTACATATCATATATACCATAATTTAACGGATACTCATAATAGGTTTAATCATGCATCAAATACATCATATTGATAATTCTTTCATAGTCAATTTTAGGCTGCAACATGGTTAGTTACACCACGTCCCTCATGGAAGTATTTCATTAAGCATATGATAACATCATTTGGCTTATATGTTTCCTTGAAATAATTTAACCATACTCATTTCCAATCATATATTGTAATAATTTATACTCAATTAGTCTCAATAACAATGAATTAATGTTCATAATAAGTTAACTATAACTTTCATGAGATGACTGCCACCAAGCTTAAACTCATCCCTTATCTTGTATATAACCTGGTTAACACATAATTAACCTTAAGAACAGTTCAATTAGCCTCAATTATGCTTTTAATGTAGACACTTCATGGCTCACATAGCCCATACACAATCTCAATTAGGTCAAAGTTAAAAATCTGATTTCACATATCCAAATCACCCCATACAAGTCCCAAAATATTATAAGTCATGAATTACACATTTTCCCCATGTATTCATACATAAATCTTAAAATTCCCCAATTTTCATTGTTCACAAAAAGTCTAACAATCCAAATTCATGAATTCTTATGCCCAAATCACTATAATCGATCCATTAACTTATTTGCCCCATGATTAATACAATAATTCTATCATTTTCCCCCATATTTCCACTATTTATGAAAATTTATAAAACTCTAGTTTACAAAAATTCAAGTTTTGGATAGGGAAAAGTAGCTTACCACTAAATCTAAGTGTGCTTTTCATCCATGGATACAAATACAAGCTCAAAGCACCAACTAGTTCCCTCCAATCGTAGAAACGGAATTTTCTTCCCTAATTCCCTACCCAAACTCCTAAAATCCAACCTTAGAAACATGCTTGAATAATTACCCATCTAAACCCTTTTGATTTCTAGTAAAATAGGCAAGAAATAGGGCATAACAAGGTTAGGGCATGGCTAAGGCAAAGGGGAAGAAGAATTGGACAAAAATGGTGCAAAACGGGACAGAATCCAATTTAAAAAAGTCAAAATTTTTCTAGCGCTCCAATGCATCATTGAACCTTGCCACAACATGGAATTTTGGTGCCACAACAACAACTCACTGAATGCCCAAAAATCTACTTTGTTGAAGTTAGGCCGTCGCATGGAATTTCGTGGCAATTGTGCCACGATACGGGATTTTTGTGCCGCGGCACCAACTCACTGAACTCTCCTGTTGGGGGATATAAAAATCAAAAGCATAAAATCAATTTAATGCTGGGCAAAATGCATAGACGAAGTGCAATGGCTGGAGCTCGCGTAGGCAGAATGGGACCATGTAACAGCTTTCCCCAGCAACTCGCGTCAGCAAATTCGGCCAGCAATAGTGAAGTAACAATGAGGGGGACCCTTTTTATGATGATTTTTCCACATCATATTTAATACGGCAAGAAAGTTTCATGCCATAAAGTCAAGGTGCAGGCCACGTCCATGTCATGTAGTCAAGTTGCAGCAATTTCACGTCTCTCTCCAACGCTGGCCACAAGAGGAGCAGAGCTCGCGTAGGCAGGCTCTTCGCTTAGGCAGGCAGCGTAGGCATTTGGCCTGGTCAGACGCTGCAGCAAACAGTGCAGCCAGTCGTGGCCAAGACCAAAGAGTAACTCGTGTAAGCCACAGTAAGAAGTCTTCTCTGGTTACGCTGTCTGCTAGCGTAAGTAACAGCAAAACAAGATGGTTCCAACTCGCGTAGGCAGCGGCATATTCAAGGCAATGGAAAAAGACCTCTCTTTCTCTTCACGTTGTATGATGAAGAAGCCGCCCATGTCTAAACGTGACAGCAAAGAGCAAAACATAGAAGTGGAGACTTGAGATCTGCATTGGGGCCGCCCGCGGCCTTTACTACCTCCACAATGAGGCTTCTAGTCATGTTATCATCCACCGATGTGTGAAGTTGGCCGACATCCTCCTTGATTTCGAGTGGGTTGCCAAGCTTTCAGATTTTAGACTATCAAAGATTGGCTCCACATAGGAAAACAGCCCAGCCCAGTAAGCACCATCGTAAGGGTGCCTTTGGGTATGTGAATCCTGAGTACTCTCGTCTGCAGCGAGTGTCGGAGAAGTTTGATGTGTACTCATTTGGGGTGGTGCTCTTCGAAGTCCTCTGAGCGCCCCCGTAATAGACCCTTCATTGTCCAAGGATTAAGTTAGCTTGGCTGAGTGGGCTCTGCATTGCTAGAAGAATTGCACGTGGAAGAGATCATAGACCCCTATCAGAAACGGAAGATCATGCCAGAGTGCTTTAAGATGTTTACAAAAATTATTGCGAAGTGCTTGGCTGATCATGGAATCGACCAATCAACAATGGGCAGGCAGGTTGCACTGTCAAGACATGGCTTGTCAATCCCTGATTTCTACCAACCTTGGTTGATGGTATGCTAATTAGAGCACTTTCTGTGCGGCAGAAGAGAGAATTGACAGAATGCATATTTGGCAAATGTGTTGGTGGAGACGGTGAAGGAGAAGGTGAAAATGGAGGCGATGGCCATGACTCGTCAGAATCCATGCTCTCTTTGTGTGCTAAAGTAGCATTAGCAGACCTCTGAGTGCCCAGTGGATGATGTGGAGAGCTCGTAGGGGGAGAGATTTCCATATTCAGTTGACCATGAGATGGGAAGCGTGAGTAATTTGAGCATACTGGTGAGGGAGATGCTGATGGCATGACAGCCATGTGAAGTTCATTACTCCAACTATACCGCCTTGCAAACATAATAGGTGAAGATGACGTCCCATGATGAGCAACAAGCAGCATGACCACATTTCAACGGCGTGCAGAACTTTCCACGATGAGCAGCATGCAGCTGCGCGTTCAACTCGCGTAAGCAAAAACCGATTGCAAGCTGTCAGCGTTGCACGGCCACTCGCATGGCCAAACACGGTATGAAGCTTCTCTCTGCCAACTCGCGTAAGCAAGGAAGAACCCAACTTGTCAGCAACATCTCCAAACAGACATGGCTCCACCCAAAATCAAGCAACGGAATCAGAATCCATAGCCAATGTTGAAAAAAATTCCCCTCTGGTGCTGCCAGCAATCAACATCCGAGTCACGTAGGCAAGAAAGGTCCTCTACATCAGATGCTGCAGCGGAAAAACCCATTCACTTGCATAAGCAGAATGGGAGCTATAGCCTTGCCAAAGCCATTGCCACCATCGAATCATTGCTTGCCATCTCCTTTGAGCACTCACAGCTGCCATCCAAAGAGACCAAAAGCAAAAAGCAAGGAAAGCTCTTGGTTACACTACCGGTCACATAGGCAGCGACCAACTGGAAACAACGTAATAGTCTTATCTCTACATCGGGTCGTGTACGCAAATGCATAAAGACCATTGAAGCAAATAGGGACATTTTACCTTAGCAAATACTATTTACCGACTCATTCAAAAGCCTATGTCTAGGACCGAATCACTAAGTCGTGACTTACCAAGTCAAACCTTAGCAAATACTATTCTCCAATCACTCAAAAGCCTAAGTTTTGAACCGAGTCACTGAGTCGTAACTCATCGAGTCAAACCTTAGCAAATACTATTCACCAAATCATTCAAAAGCTTAACTCTAGGACCAAGTCATTATGTCATGACTCACCGAGTCACTAAGTCGTGACTCACCAAGTCAAACCTTAGTAAATACTATTCATCCAATTACTCAAAAGTCTAAGTCTAGGACCGGGTCACTAAGACGTGACTCATCGAGTCAAACCTTAGCAAACACTATTTACCAAATCATTCAAAAGCGCTAACTCTACGACCTAGTCACTGAGTCATGACTTACCAAGTCACTAAGTCATGACTCACCGAGATAAACGTTAGCAAATACTATTTATCCAATCACTCAAAAGTCTAAGTCTAGGACCAAGTCACTGAGTCATGACTCACCGAGTCATTGAGTCATGACTCACCAAGTTGAATCTTAGAAAATATCATTCATCAAATCAGTTAAATACAATTAACCTGGCCCACTTTTCCTAAGCATCTCAAGGGCAATGTGAGAAAGATGACCTAAAATCTAATCATTCTGGCCCACTCTTCTTAAGCTTCTCATGGGCAATATGAGAAATCTGAACCAAACCTAGGTTGCTTATTTTCTTCTGGTCTCTTTTAGGTCCAGACACAATAGAAATCACTCGGTCCTAAGTCCTTCCAGGATATACCAATCAGGTCACAAATGAACTACTATCTCTATAGTTTTTTACAGTTTAAATAGCAGAAATCACTCGATCTTAATTCCATCCGGGACAAACCAATTAGTTCAAAATGCCTATTCTTTATGTTGACCCAGTGTTTAGCAACCCAATCTAGAGTAATATCATCCTATCTGCCCATTGGCTTGATGCAACCTACTAAATTTTAAGTCATCCCAATATCCTCGGCAATCCCAAAGACAACACACATTTATTTTGATAGAGAGTGTATTTTATTTTTGGATTTCTGAGATGCATTGTACTTTTTCTTCTAATTAATGATTTTCTCCCATTATGGAGATGTAATTAGGACCACTTATGGTCTGGGATGTGAATATGCAATTTTCTGATGTACACAGCAAGTTTAATGAATTGAGGACAATCAATAAAAATGAAAATTGTTTGATTCATTATGAACAACCTTTATGTTGTTTCATTTTTGTTTTCCTCTTTTTGTACTTGTTACAAAAATGGTGAACCCGACATGAAACATCACACCCTTCATCTTTAAGGAAAAGTAATATTGATGCACCTTGGAAACTCTATTCTTTCATGAAACTGACTAAGCTCTTCTTTTGCTCTTTGTAGATCTTTGGTCATTTCTTCACTCATTCTCTATCTTCTCTCAAGATCCATCCCATAGCCACCTCAATTGCATTTGGATTCTTACCAGGTGGTGGTTTTGCGATTAACACCCCCTAGAACTTTGATAGGAGTATCCCTCACTCCTTCATTATGGTGCCAACTAGGTTGGCACCAGTCATCTACAAGAGGGAAGTGGCTCCGATTCCTCCCTCATCCAGAGCTACATCAACAGCTTCTAGCGCAGTTTCGGCAACACCCAAGGCTGCCCCAACAGTTCCAAAGGTTGTTTCTCCTATCTCAACCTCTCTCAACAATGAGGTTGGAGAGAAGAAGCATAAGAAGAACAGAAGACAAAGGAGGAAGGTTGTTCCTTGTCCTACTCCTCGGGTTGTCGGAGATGAACCTGTCTTCGACGCTACTCCAAAAATCCCCAAAATAAGAAGTATGCAGGCCTCTTCCCAAGTCGAGCAAAAGACGAAGGTGACAACTCTCAATCTCCCCAATGCAATCAAGGGAAGGCAGATACTAACTCCCATCAATCCCAGACATGTTGATCACCTTAGGAGACATGCGTTGAGCAAGACTCCCAATGGGTTTGCTCATCCTTCCAAAGGAACTAAGTGGAGGAAGGAGTTTAAGAAGAGATCAACCCACAAGTTGACTATCCAAGAAAAGAAGGAAGGGTGGAAACTGCTATCTAAAAAGCAAACCGCAATTGGAAGAAAGTCATTCCCCTCTCGAGATGACTGTTAGGGCGATATTATGTTTGTTATCCTAGAAAATCTCTCTTGTTCTCAGAGGAGAGAAATTTATAGGACAGGCACCCTTCAGATGCCAAGAAAGGCATTGAAGGTAGAGAAAAGAGAAAAAAGGGCTGAATACAGTAGTCCAAAAAAAAGAGAACAAAAGAAGAGGAAGGTGCAGCCCGTTAGTGTTTGCACCACTTCAGCTGACAAGAACCTGTCACCGACATCGCCTAGCCCACCTCATACGAGGATGCTTACGAGGTCAATGGCAAGGCTTAAGGCAGCTCCCCCAATGTTCCATTCTTTGTTAGAAGACAGTGGGAGAGAGGATTAGGCATCCACATTATCTCACCAATTAATATATACTCATCAAAAATTCTCGATAGTCACGTCATACACGACTAAGGTAATGCGGCTACTATATCCATAGAGGAGATAACAAATTATGATTAGAGCAGCTAGAGGCTAAAAACTAGCATTTGTGAGAAATATGTGCACAACAAAATGCCGGCCAAACTTTCAATTCTGGTCAACCTTCCAGTACTATGCATCCTCTCAACGCTCCATCTATGGCAATGGCCATGCCACTATGACCGTTTATCTTCTATCCACCAAAAGGAGACCCTACAGAGGCAGAAAGCCCATCCCACATTTCCTTGGTTGTCTCGCCTCGGTAACCACCTAATATCAATCTTCGTGCATAGCCATTTGGTGCGAATGTTCAACCACAACAATTGCGCAAGTGTGCAGCCACCACCATTTTAAATCAGGGTGGATTCAGTGGCCCATTTCAATGAAATGATGAATGATTAGATGGCTCAAAGGCAAATAAACTCGCCTTCTCAAATGCCCAACATATATCATTGGCCTTATCCTCTGGAAATTGAGAATGAGTCATTCCTACCATACTTCAAAATGGTAGATTTTCATACATTTGATGGAACGGACGATCCTCAGTACCATCTTACCCTCTTTAATCTTAAGATGGGAAATTACGCCATCTATCACAACCTCTGTTTAAGATTGCTTGTTTCCTTAAAGGGGTCGCATTCCAATGATACTTGACGCTACTTGTGGGGTCAGTCAAAACTTGAAATGACATGCAAAACCTGTTCTTGGCCAAATTCTTTAGGACCAAGAAAGATGAAACATTGGCAGATCTCACCCTCATGAAACAAAGGAATGATGAACCAATAGAGGAATTCATCTCTCATTGGTAGAAGGAAGCCAACAAATGCGATGCAACTTTAACATAGGAGCAAAGATTCTACCTACATCATAATGGCATCAAGGTCGACCTCGCAATTCTAGTGAATGAGAGAATCACTACCTTCCGGGCACTGGCCTATAATGCAAGTTGGAAAGATTGCCTCCTTTCCGTCTTTGAAAAAAGTAAAGTCTGGGATGATAAGCAGAAAGAATGCATCTACTGGCTTAAGAAGGGAGATTCTAGAGCCACAATACCAATACTACAGTGAAGAGGTGGTATTAATTCTATTTGAGCTCATTCAATCAGGCAATATAAAGCTACTGGAACCCTTGTTCCTATCAAAAGCGGATAAGGTGAACCATTGCCTATACTGCCATTACCATCAAGGTGTCAATCACTTGACAGTTAAATGCAAGACAATGAGGGGAATTATTAACCATTACATGAAGAGTGGAATCATTACATCGAAGAAGGATGCATAGGCAACATCCAATAACATATCGGTAAAAGAAATTCTCGATGTAGCAATGTTGGAACAAGAATTTGATCATTAGTTTCCTAAAATCTCTAGCCAAGAGGTGCAAAGAGAAGCCATGGTTGACAATGAAGGTTGGGATCTTTGATGGTTCAAATTATAATACCTCACAAGTGCACGAGTATATAGCGGTATAGTGTGCATGAGCAAGGGTCAATCCCATAGAGAACGGTCAATTGATTTAATTAAATTGACCATTTAATATGCGGGTTTAAATCAACTACTTTCACTCGTTCCAATTACCTATGGTGTGTAGCATAATTGAGGTGACAACCTATTATAATCAAGAACTATGAACCAAGTAGAATAGCTATGCATTAGGTGTGCACCTTAACCTTCTACTTTTCTAATTGAAGAAAGCTCATGGTTGTGAGTTAGGTGTGCGCCTTAACCATGCATAGACAATCAATAAGATTTATGAAACTGGTGATCAAGCAATCACATAAATCAAAAGATTAAAATAAAACCCATAAATAAAAACACAAAATTGTATTAAATAGTCAATAATTTAAATAATAAGGTTCATCAAAAAGGGCTACATCTTACCCCTAGAAAGAAAGAATTAGTTCATGAAGAAAATAAAAGATAATTTCTTCATGAAGATCATCATACTACAATTATCCTTCTTAGATCTCCTTTGCTCTCCTTGAATCTTCCTTTGTTTCTCCATAAAATCTCCTAAGATTAGCCTCCAAGAAACCCTAGAACTCCTCTTAGAAGTTCTCCAAAAGAATCCCCTCCGAAGAATCCTTAAACACTTCCCAAAAAGTCTTTCTAAAATAAGAAAAATTATGTAAAAATCATAAAATCATGGAATCTAACAAATTTTGACTTGCCACTAGCACCACTAGCTCTGCTTGCTGTCCGATGGGTGGTGGAGTTGCCGAGTGCAGTTTTGGTTTGCTGTCCACAGGAGATGCTTTGAATATTTTGACCATAACTTCTTCGTATGAACTCATAATCATATAATTATTTTTGCATTAGTCAAATAATGTTAATATATACAACTTTAATGTTGATCACTTGAGCTGAATACTCCTATAAATATATCAAAAAGTACCTTAAAGTGGTACTAGTGGCACCAACTTACTATCCACCCAGAGAGGTGTTCACTGTTTCATCCATAACTTCTTCATAAAATCTCCAAATTATATGATTCTTAAAATTTTAGAAAGATAACTTTAATGGATTCAACTTTGATGTTGACCATGTGTCCTATATCAATCTAGATTGGTACAAGAAATGGAATCAAAGTGGTGCTACTTCATATTTAGCTTCCTTTTGACATGATTTGTTACTTGAAAAACCAAATAACTTCATTAAGTGTAATATTTCATAAAATGTAGTTATGAACCAATAAAATCATGTCAAATAAATTTAAATAATATAAAAATTAGGCATTAAAATATGGTATATTATGAGCTCATCAAATACCCCCACACGTAGCTTTTGCTCATCCTCGAGCAAAATAAAAATTTGAACTCATGAATTGATTAGGAAAATCTTTTTCAAACAATCAAACACATGCCAGACACATTTCCTTACTTATCAAATACCCCTAAATTTAAATTTTGATCATCCTTGAGCAAAATAGCAACCAAAACTAATGAATCAAGCAGGACAATCTCTCTCAAACAATCAGTAATATGCTAGACAAATTACCCATGGACACATAATTCAAAAATCATTCAAGACACTTGCCAAGTAATCTCATTAAACTCAAGCTTCATCGATCCTTTCATGAAGTGAAAATGAGTGTGTGTAATTTCAATCTCATGCTACATGCATGCTTGTTAATTAATAATGTGTGAACTAATGATTCTCGTGATTTTCATAAAATACATCATATGCTTGCTTTTCACAATCCCTCTCCACTAATGTAGACAACTATGCTCACTTAGGTCAAGAGGTCTTTGTTAAGCTTATAACGGGGTCTTGGGTTTGGCTAATAAAAAAAAGAAGTAAGGATTCACGAAGTAAGAGATAATAACTAAATTGCACATGAATGTTAACCCTCTTAGCTTATTGTTTGGGGTTTTCTCTGTTTTTCTTTAATTTTGGGTTGTATTACTACCACACCCCCAAACTTATTTTCTTTTGAGTTTATGGAATGTGATGCCCCCAATTAAAAACCTCTTTCCATATTTTTTTCTTTTGTCCATTTTCTTCTTCTTTATCATGACATACTTCTTTTTAACACCCCCAAAATTATCTTCTTTTGCTTCATTCATACCAATCAAATAACCATAAGCATAGCATGTCTCTTATTAGGTAAAACATGGTTTTTTAGGCTAAATAGGTCTGAAAAATGAGGCTAAAGAAAGAAAATTTGAATGGTGGTCTTTCATATGCTTTGCATATGCCATTCTTTCATAAGGCTCAATAGGGACTCTAGTGACATGAATGTTCTAGATTAGCTTGAAAATGTTCTAGGTTAGCTTGAAAGGCTCAAACTAATTAAGAATGCCTACATCACTTCCAAGTAAACATGCTATCTACGATTTCGCCTTGAGGGATACTCAAACAAGTTCTAACATACTTGTGTCAATAAAAATAAGTCAATGAATTCACAACATCATCAACCAATCCACATACACTTTGCATGATCATAACATAATGTGCTCAATAAAATTTTTATCAATCATGAAAAAGAAAGACTTTTCATAAGAATCAATGAATCACAAGTAGGTACCTATTCTTCCTTCTAAATCATGTACAATGGTAATCAAAAGCTCATCATATGTTATTGATCATTAAGAGAAAATCATCACTCTAACCAATTCAATTTTAGTAAGTTAGCACAATTGCTCTTAGATTTTCTTAGCTAAGCCATCAAAAGTGAAGCTCATCAAAATTATACGTAAATTCAAAAAATAAAAATTACCCACAAGTGAATGCACTTGAATGCAAGCAAAACACCCCCCAACTTAAACTTCACATTGTCTTCAATGTGAAATAATGAAAGAAGTTTAAGATCAATGGCTTTCCTAAATAAAGTGCATTTACATCCTCTTCTGGAGCTAGCTTGGCATCATTTTAACACCTGGAAGAGTATCTGCAGTCCTAAACAATTAGACTTCCTCCTTCTATAAAACACATAGAACTAGAACTTAAAAACAATCTATTCTAATAGTAAATAAAACAAGCAAACACTAAGCTAAATGATAAGAAAATAAAGAAAATTCAAAAAAAGGTTGGGTTGCCTTCCAAGAAGTGCTTGATTTAAAGTCTCAGCTTGACTATGGCCTTCCATCTTTGAATTGAAATTTTGCTTTTCGATGTTTTGGCTCCTTGAAGATTGGTAATGGATTGGAAAATGATAGTGGTCCCAAAATATGGTTGAATGATGCAGCATCTTCTAATTTATCTCCTTCAACTTGTGCTGCTTTAACTATGTTTATGGGCTCTCTTAAAAATTCCTTAGTGCTTCCATCCACTCCCTCTAACTTGGAGCCACTCTTGTTGTCATTGGACAGCTTCATCTCCTTGAAAATATCAAACTTCATAATATGATCTTGAAGCTACATTGGCTTTTCCTTTTCAATACCTACAAAAGATGAAGAAATAATCATTGGAAAGAATGAATCATCGCCTACAGATGCATACCTTAAAGAATGAGGCAATTGTTTTAGTTCAAATTTTTCTTCAATCTCCTCCTTTGCTGAGCCTTCATTAAGATTTTCAATCATCTCACTAACATTTTCTTATGGGAGAGCATCTACAGCTAAAATTTGCTTATTGCCATTGTGAGGTATTTCAACAACTTTGTTCTGCCTCAAACACCTAGGAAAAGGGATAAGTGGATCATAAGGTGGTGGTGGCTTGTAGTTAAGTGGAGGATTAAGAATCAGGAACTAATTCTCCCAACAGTCAGCTCCTCCTCATCATCTGCAAAAACATCAAAATCATTAATCACATCACCAACTTTATCATCTACTACCTTACAACTTTCAATTATTGTGATTGCTTTCATTTGCTCGGGCTGACTTGATAGCTTTCTATATGTGTTACTCTGCACAACCTCTACAATTCATTCCAACTGAATCTCCATCTTTTTCATGGTTGTCTCTATATTATAAAAAATTGATTTAGTATTTTGGAACCCTATTTCAGCATTTTGGGACCAAGTTTGGGTTGCCTGAATAAAACTTTGAAATATCTCTTCAAGATTAGGCTTCTTTGGTCGAAAACAAGTCTCAGCTTGAATCTGATTATGATCAATGCTCCATGAAAATTTAGAATGACTACTCCAACGATGATATGGATCATCATGGAGTGATTGGTTGTAGAAATTCTTCGCATTGACTTGTCTTGAGAATTCTGCAAATCTCAAGGGTCACATCCTCTCCATCTGCTTCGCAAGCTCTAACTTAAGTCCTTCAAAGTATTCTCCCTCCAATTCTTCTTTCTTACATTCACAGCTCAAAAAAACCAAAGAAAGAAGAAGTCAGAAACTTTATATACAATTATATATAAAAAGAAAAAGAAAAATTTTAACTAACCTAATTAAATCAATTGGAAAACGTTCCCCGACAATGGCACTAAAAACGTGATGGTTTAAATTATAATACCTTGTAAGTGCACGAGTGTATAGCAGTACATTATGGGTGAGCAAGGGCCGATCCCAAAGAGAATGGTCAAATATATTAATTAAATTGAGTTACTAACTAAAATTAACTTTGAAAAGATGAATTGTTGGTTTGAACTAATAACAATAATAAACTAAAAGATAATCAGAAATCGAGGGCTACAAAATGATATATGATTGTAATTGGCAAAGGTCTAGGGTTCAGATTTCACTACTTAATGACTCTCCTTGCTATTTGGATATTGGATTCAATACTTTCTTGGGTTCGTTCTTTCTATGATATGATTATTACCGTTTGGTGTGTGGGTTTAAATTAACTACTTTCACTCGTTCCAATTACCTATGGTGTGTAGCATAATTGAGATGACAACCCATTACAATCAAGAACTATGAATTAAGTAGAATGATTATGCATTAGGTGTGCGCCTTAACCTTCTACTTTTCTAATTGAAGGAAGCTCATGGTTGTGAATTAGGTGTGCGCTTAACCATGCATTGACAATCAATAAGATTTATGAAACTGGTGATCAAGCAATCACACAAATCAAAAAATTGAGATAAAACCCATAAATAAAAACATAGATATGCATTAAATAATCAATAATCCAAATAACAAGGTTCATCAAAAAGGGCTACATCTTCCTCCTAGAAAGAAAGAATTAATTCATGAGGAAAATAAAAGATACTTCATGAAGATCATCATACTACAATTATCCTTCTTGAATCTCCTTTGCTCTCCTTGAATCCTCCTTTGTTGCTCCACAAAATCTCCTAAGAGTAGCATCCAGGAAACCCTAGAACTCCTCTTAGAAGTTCTCCAAAAGAATTTCCTCCAAATAATCCTTAAAAACTTCCCAAAAAGTCTTTCTAAAATAAGAAAAATTGCGTAAAAATCATAAAATCATAGAATCTGACAAATTTTGACCTACCGTTGGCATCGTCGATGCTAGATGGGTGCCGCCAGCTCCACTTACTATTCGGTGGGCGGTGGAGTTGCCGGGTGCAGTTCCGGTTTGCTGTTCACAGAAGATACTTTGACTATTTTGATCATAACTTCCTCGTATGAACTTATAATCATATGATTCTTTTTGCATTGGTTAGATAACATCAAGATATATAACTTTAATGTTGATCACTTGAGTTGAAGCTAAATACTCCTGTAAATATACCAAAAAGTGCCTCAAAGTGGCGCTAGTGGCACCAACTTGCTGTCCATCCAAAGAGTTGTTCATTGTTTCATCCATAACTTCTTTATATGATAGCCAAATTACATGATTCTTAATTTTTTGGAAAGATAACTTCAAGGGATTTAACTTTGATGTTGACCACATGTCCTATATCAGTATACATTGGTATGAGAAATGGAATCAAAGTGGTGCTACTTCACATTTAACTTCCTTTTAACATGCTTTGTTACCTGAAAAATCAAATAACTCCATTAAGTGTAATATTTCATTAAATGTAGTTATGAACCAATAAGATCATGTCAAATAAATTTAAATAACATATACATTTAGGCATTAAAATGTGGTATATTATGAGCTCATGAATCTTGTTTGCCCAAAAGACATCCCACAAGTCCCGTTAATTAGGTGCAAGGAATGGAATCATCAGATTAAGCATGCAAAGCAAAAAGAAAGGGAAGAGCACTTGAAGGATTTATTTTTATATCCCGAAAGAATACATTGTTGGCCATCATGGTTCCAACCATATATCACTAGGGATTACCTCCAGCTCGAGAGGCTCAAATCTTTCTATAAGAAAATGCTGGGGAAAAAGAAGAGAATAGCCTGCCTTGATCAAGAGTGCCCAAAACTTTATGCTTGGGGGCAATCAACATCGCTTTTATCAGTTGCAGATGAAGTATGAATGATATTTTGGGATAACTTACCAAACTTGGAAACTGGGAATTACCCAAGCTTTGATGAAAATAATCCATTTGAATATCCAGTAGTGGCATCTTGCTATCACAACTGTGAAAGTGAACCCTCCACAAGCCAGCCAAACTGGAAGCGAGAGAGTTCTCATAGAAGGCACGATCGCCAGATGGAGCACTAGCATTGAGGGTTCACTTTATTCAATGTTGGTGATTTGCTAGCTACACACTTCCTCCGCTATGCTGATGAGTGCTATGGAGAAAATCCAGACCTTGCAAAAATACATCAGAATTTTGAAAACTCACTTTCTTTGGAAGTGAAGAAGAACTGGTTCCAAACTTTGATAGTACAGGGTGCTAAGGAGTGAGTTCCCTTGCAAGATATATTCTTCCTACGCTTCCTTTCGAAAAGAAATAAAGGAATTAGGAAGTCCCTTATTAACTGGACCAACATTTTGACAAGAATATAGCCAATTATATTTACAAATGGATGAACACTGCTTGGAGTGATCCACAATCACTTGATCACCCAGAAGTAGAAGAAATCCGTCTTTGCCTAGCAAAGAGAGCCTATTTGCACCATCGAATGCCGTCTAGCTTCATAGAAGCCTTTGATCAAGCTGAAAAGCAGAAGATGAAGGCGATGGATGACCTGCCAAAAGATCAAGTGTTCATATAAACACACATTGCAAGGAATACCTACACTACATGAAGGCCCCTATTTTAACGGCAGTTCTAGAAATTAAGCAAATTTGTTACTTAGGGTGACCCATGAAATTATTCAAAGAACACTACAAGGCTGCGATTGGACACTTGTTCCAGTATCAAGCTTTGGTGAGAATGATGTCTCAGAATGAAGCATATGCGATCAAGAGCTTCCCATTTTCATTAGCTGGTAATAGTCATGCCCTAAAGTGGATCGTGACATTGCCAGCCAAATCATTTAGATCTTGGGAGGAATTGACTGAAGTATTTATGCATAGATATCATGACTACACTTCTTAGTTCTCTAAGGCACAAGTGTGAAAAATTCTCCTCTTGAAGGAGAGCATCTTTATGATTTTGCCTTTAGATGGTGTAACATTCACCTTTATTACCCTGTATTGCGAGAAGAAAAGCACATAATATGAGAATGCATTATTGCATTGGGAAAGACTTTTGCATTGCCCAAAGAGGTACTTACTTCATTTCCTAGAATGCTCAATCTACTGATCCAAGAGCCATTAGAACCTATGGAGGTATCTTGCAACATGACCAACATCATGCCAAACAAAGAGAATGCTCCACAAGAATCACCTGAAGCAACGGCCGTGTTATGATCCACGAAGAATATAACTCAAGACAAAGAAAAGCTGCCAATGCAAAAAGAGCCAGTGCCTGGAGTTCCTTGTCCCCTTATTGAAGAAAGGAAAGCTTTAGAGCTCACGAATAAACCAGAATATGATGTCATTGCTCACTTATGCAGAATTTTGACAAGACTAAGTATATACAATGTGCTACAACTCTCTAAGAAGTCTTAGCAAGCACTCATAAATGCATTTGTAGATAAGTCTATTAAGGACCTATACTTGGAAAAGGTCACTGATATGATTGAATGCAACCAAACCATCACTGTCAAAGATGATGACTTATTGCTTGAAAGTACAGAGCATAATCTTCCATTGTTTGTAAGTGGTGATCTTGTGAGAGAAAGGATTAATCATATTATGTTGGATCCAGGATCCATGGTAAATATTCTTCAACTCAAAATACAAAAACATATTGGGATGTGTCTATCTGTTCTCAGAAGGAGCACTTTGGTGATTCAAGGCTTTAGCCAAGAGAGTCAAAGGACTATGGGGACTATCACGTTGAGTCTTAATATTTAAGAATTTCTCACAAAGGTCAATTGTCATATCATTAATGTGCCAACGTCCTACAATCTGTTTCTCAGAAGGCCATGGTTGCACATATACCAAGTTGTGGCATCCACGACACACTAATGCTTTAAGTTCTACTAGGATGGCATAATGAGGCGCATATCGGCTAATGTAAAACCGTTTACAATTTCAGAGGCATTCTTCTCAGAAGCCCAATATTATGAACTAGCACCAAATGAATTGGAGCAGCCAAAAAAATTGGCCAAGTCAACTATGGATAGAAGGCAACAACCATTTGCTGTCAAAAGACAAGGGTCCATATCACAAGGACCCTCATAATAGGCTATACTTGCATAGGCAGTTTCATTCCCGGTGGTTCCACCACCAATGTCTTCGCGGTTTGAAATTATGACAAGCATCTCACAAGAAGATAAGTTGAAACTCATGAAAGAGCTAGAAGTGCTCCAAGTAGACGATGGTGATGAAGATAGGTTGCCGTTTCAGCACCTATAACCGTCACAGCACCTGATCACTCCACCCTAGCACCAGCTCCGCCAATTCAAAATGTGTTCAACTGGAGGCCAGTTGAAAATTTCTCAACTTTATAATCTTTTGCCTTCTAGGCTGGGACGTCGACACCAAGACAACTTGGAAGAGAACACGGAAGAGGGTCAGCCAGGCCATCAATAGGTAGGGGGCAAGCCATAGCCCCACCAGCTGGACTTTATAATAATCAAGTTGCAAACTATTTGTGAGCTTATATGTCACCACAACGAGAACTAGCCAAGAACACCCGATTCTAGATCAACACTCCAAGCTCAAGGAGAACAACAACTACTCCTCCAACATTATCACCTTCAGTGCCAAGCTACTCTCAAGTAGTCTCAAAATCAACATAGTCTTTGCATTTCAAGATCAACACTGGGAGCACTAATCAAACAAAGCAAGAGACATCCTCCAATTTCAGCACCACAAGTAGTAAATGGAAATCAGAGGAGAGAAATTATAATCTATGTTGGTTGAGTACAATTAGCCAATGACTCAACTTGCTGGGTCAGAAATCATTCAGGGCGAAGAACCTGAGCCATAGTCCAAAGCAGAAAAGAGAAGATTAGTATTCAAGGAGATGGGCTTGCCCTATGGACAATGTCATACTTCTGATCTTCTACCCAAGAAATTCTTGTCTGCCAAAAATTTCCAGAAATTTAGTAAGGGATGCAGAAGGATGATTGACTTCCTCAGCATTTATCTTGATGAACCCTATATTTTGGTAACTGATCCGCTCATCCCGGTTTTAATCAAAGGAAAATTAAAGGGTCTCTGGTATCCAGGAGATCAGACAAGCCTTGGTGTGGATGATAATATTGAAGTGGACAGTAATGAGTATACCTCAAATTGCTTCTATGCGAGTATCAGGTCTACTATTGGTCCCACTATGTGGGATTCTCAATCAACTCCTACTGAGTCCAAGACATCAAAAAACATCATCCGCCCTGTCAACAATTGCATATTGCTACATAGTTTCCACATTCACCATGCATCAATACAAGAGAGAATTTGAGTCCGATGACAATGAATCACAAACAAATTTAGAGGGACCTAATGATACAAATAACAAAGAAGTTATTGAGACTCATTAGTTCCTAAATCAGTGTTGGGAATGGCGAGTGAGAATCATGAGTCTGATCACGAGCCAGACCTTGACCATTCAAAGGAAGAAGAAGATAATGACTCTGATTTTTCCTTAAAAGAAATAACTTGTGGCGCAACTCCGCTGGGGTTAGAAGATGGTGGACAACCAACAATCGATGAACTTGAAGAGTTCAACTAGAGTACAGATGAAGATAAGCACCTTACCTTCATCGCTAAATCCTTGCCTAATGGATCTTCTTAGGAAATTCAAAGATGTCTTGGCATGGACATACTCTGAAATGCCTAGGTTAGATCTGGATATTGGTGTGCATTCTTTACATATCTCTCTAAGCAAACAACCAATAAAGCAAGCACCAAGGAAGTTCAGACTTAACTTGGAGCAACAGATCATTAATGAGATCAATAAGTTGTCGAAAGCCAATTTCATTCAAGAAATCAAGCTCCCAAGATGGATCTCCAGTGTTGTCCCAGTAAAGAAAAAGAATAGATAAATCTAAATTTGTGTTAATTTTTGAAATCTCAATGAAACCTATTTGAAAGATGAGTTTCTACTGCCACATATGGAACTCCTTATCGATAGCACATCACTCTATGGCATATTCTCATTCATGGATGGTTACTTCGGCTACAACTAGATCAAGATGGCCCCAGCAGATGAGGCATCCACTGCATTTCGCACTCCAATGGGAGTCTTTTGCTATAAAGTTATGCTATTTGGATTAAAGAGTGTAAGAGCTACTTATCAAAGAGCAATGCAAGTTATTTTTCATGACATGCTTCATAAACATTTTGAATGCTATGTCGATGATTTGGTGGTAAGATCCAAACACTATCAGGATCTATGCACCGTGTTTATATGGCTTAGGAAAAACAAGCCATTATGAACCCGCTCAAATGTGCATTTGGAGTTAGGTCAAGCAAGTTCTTAGGATTCATTGTTCGTCAATGAGGAATCGAGGTGGACCCACAAAAAGTAGAGGCGATCAAAAATATGCCTCCCCCAAGGAACATAGATGACCTGAGAAGCTTGCAAGATCAGAAGATTTATTACTAATTTGGTAGTAAGATGCCAGCCATTTCACCATCTACTAAAGAAAGAGATAGCCTTTGTTCGGGATGAAGCTTGACAAAAAGCCTTCAACACCATCAAGGAATTGCTCCTCAACCCATCGGTTTGGGCTTCACCAGCCAAGGGTAAACCACTTATTTTGTACATTTCCACAAGCGAGCATTTGCTAGGGGCATTACTCACACAAGAAAATCAAGATGGTAAGGAATAAGCATTGTACTACCTTAGTTGTCGATTGATCAATGCGGAATGCAATTATTCTCTAATTGAAAAGACATGCCTTGCCTTTGTGGTTGCAGCCTAAAAGTTAAGGCATTATTTCCTCACTTGTGAAATTTGGTTAATTTCTAAAGAAGATCCACACAAGTTTTTGATCATTCATCCCATGCTATTGGGATGATTGGCAAAGTGGTCATTACTATTGTCAGAATTTGACATCACCTTTATCCTGCAAAAAGTGATGAAAGGACAAGTCCTGTCTGACTTCTTGGCAGCACATACAGTCGATGAAGAAGTCATTGTGAAAGGGCTATTGGTAAAAAGCAGTGAAAGGACAATTAACCACTGAATATGAAGTTCACCAACCCAATTTATATTAGTATTATGATATCATGCAAGGGCTATTGGACTAGCTTTTTCAAGTCAACATTGGGCATATTCCAAGGATCGAGAATACCATTATTGATGCTTTAACAAACTTGGGAACCACTCTAGCCATTGCTGGAGGCCAAGAAGTCATTGTCAAAGTTGAGCAATGAAGTCTCATTCCCGACTCATATGATGAGGAGGCTACTAAGCAAGTGGAATGTATAGCCTGCATGGAACCAACCTTGGATGATTGGCGAATCCAGTACATCAACTGCTTGCAATATAGAATCCTCCTAGAAAATACGCAGGAAAGATTAGCCCTAAGAAAAAGAGCTACTCGATAAGTGTATTACAATAATACACTATATCGCCAAGCATATGATGGACTTTGGCTCCGTTGTCTTAATGGGGAAGATGTTCAATATGCACTCATGCAAGTGCATTCTAGTGAATGCAGTAGGCATCCATTTGGTCAAAGATTATACAGATGGGTCAAATGCTTAGGATACTACTGGCCTATCATGGTCTCAGACTCACTGTAATTTGCCAAATCATATCTCCAATGTCAGCTTCATGGGGATATTCAACACATACCACAATCAAAGTTGGTACCTGCAAGTATCTCTTGGCCATTTGCATGGTGGTGATTTAACATTATTGGCCCAATCAACCCTTCATCTTTCAAGAAACATGTCTATATTCTAGCAACAACCGATTACTTCTCAAAATGGGCAAACATTGACTCATATAAGAGAGTCAGAGCCAAAGAAGTAATCGAGTTCATCAAGTTTAAGATCATATATCGACATGGCAACCCTTACCAGATTACATTGGATAATAGCACTCCATTCAAGAATGAAGAAATGAAAAAGTTTTATTGAAAGCAAGGTATCAAACATGTGTTCTCTACACCATATCACCCACAAGGAAATGGCCAAGCTAAAGCATTTAACAAGGTCATCCTAAGGATTATGAGAAGAATGATAGATAAGGACAAGTGGCAATGGCATCTTAAATTGCCAGAGGCGCTTTGGGCTTATCGCACCACTCACCGGACAGTAACTAATGAAACTCCATATTCTCTGATGTTTGGGGCAGAGGCGATCTTGCCCTTGGAAGTACAATTGCCATCAGTAAGAGTTACAATGCACTCAGGGTTGACAATAGATCAACAAGCCAAGTTGTGGTTCAAGGAGTTTGATGCTTTAGATGAAAGGCAATTACAAGTCAAAAAATGAATTGAGTTATACCAAGCCCGCATGGCCGAGGCATATAACCGATCTTAAACACCAAGCCTATCGCTCGGGTGACCTAGTTCTCAAACTAAGGACTAAACTAATGGTGGGTGAGAAGTTAATTGGCAAGTGTGAGTCCAAAGTCATCTAAGAGGCCTATGCTAATGGCTCATATAAGATTGCAAACAGTAATAACATAGGAGAACTACCTATTAATGGGCGTTTCCTAAAGCATTACTATGCATGTGCCGGGAGGGAGCAAACACTAGGGGCATTTTCTCCCCCTCCCCCCATTCCTAACTCTTACGAATATCTTTCAAAAGACTTATTTTGTATGCATAGATTCAATTATCACTATGCATGAAATGTGCAAAAAGGAAAACATGTCTTTTCATTTAACATAGGTTTGACAATTACAAATCTTCCTCATCTGGTTGAACATCTTCTAAATCTATCCCTGGGAAATTTCTAGCTATTTTATTTTTATAGGAATTAAAAGCTTGCCTAAACATATCTACTATCTACTCTAGCAGTGCCTCCTAGTACTCAGCTCTGCTGCCAGCTACTCCAAACGTAATTGGCAAATTTGAGAAATGTCTGCAGCATGCTGCTCTCTTAGCATGCAAGCTTTCTGCCATAGAGACTCCTCCCTCCTAACAGCCTTTACCTCCACTTTGGCTAGCTACTCCACCTTGGCATTGACAGCTGCCACAACAGCATCACACTCAGCCTCGACCTTCTTAAGGGAGTCTTTGGCCTTTTTCTCTGCGAGCACCAAAGCATCACGCTCCGCCTCCACCCTCTTAAGGGAATCCTTAGCCTCCTACACGAACACCACGGCGTTCTAGACTACTAGACCTCTTCCTCCCTTACTTTAAGCTCTGAAGTTATGCCCTCCAGTTCATTAAAGCGGATGGAGCTGGTACGAGGAGCTGGCGCTGGCCCACTAGAACTTGAAGGCTCACCTCAAAGGCACTAAGCAGGAGGATCCAGGCTTAGGCCATAATATGGGCACTTCAGCGCGCGAGCCAAACGGTTTGAAGAGAACAAGCTTATATATATATATATATAAAGTCAGCACCTTTAAAGAAAGATGTCAACACCTCCTTATCAATATATATATAAGGGGGCGAGGGAGAGATACTCATCCACAAAAGCAGTAGAAGGATGGGAGACAACAGCAAAAGAGGATGCCTCAACAACCACTAAAGTTTCTTACATCCTCGCAACCATTGGCCTCCCAAGGACCTCTTCCATCTCCTCAATAGTAGCCTCTGCAGATCCCCCAGTTATAGTCGACTTCAGACCTACCACCGTAGTTGCACAGACTACAAGCTAGGAATTAGGAGAGACAAAACCAACCAAAAAAGAAATTACAGGGGAAGTCCATACAGATGAGGAGGGATTGGAAGAATTATGAAAGAAGGGGGATACGTTACCCCTCTAAAGGAACCACCAACATCCCCTAGAGAATGGACTTGCTCCTCAATGGCGACCTCGGGAATGAAGGATGTGGATGGGTCTACTATGGTGGCTTAACTAGGTTTAGAGGAAGAATAAGGTGTGGAAGTTTGTGAAGTGCTCCTGCCAAAAGAGAGATCAACAGGACTGGCCTTGCAAGGAATATCAACCCCTAGCGGTTTTGATTGGACATTCAAAGCCAACAACTGCTCCCTATTAGAACTAGTAGAAGCATGAAAATTCCACTTCCAGGCAACCATTTTAGTTCTCTGCTGGGGCAGAGGAGCTGCCTAATCAAGAATAGAAGCAGACGCAGGAGCGGGAGTAGAGCAAGGAGTTATGTAGAAATAAGGAAGAAGGTCTTGTTCTTGTTCTATATTAGATCTCAAGTCCAGGAACAAAGAAGAGAGAGAAGGAAGAGGATAAGGAGTGACAAGCTCTTCACCAGGAAAGACATATGAAAAATTCGCCTGGCGACAATGGCCCGCGGAGGAAACATCATCCACTAACAATAGGCCCATAATCATTAGCCTATACCTAAGGACATATAAGCTATATCACTATAAAGGAGAAAGAGCAATTTAGGGACAAACAAGAGTGATCATCCAAACTATCAGAAAAGGGAAACCCCAACAACTTTTCTAGTCATTGTCTGGATTAACAATTCGCATGAAAAGCTTGTGCTAGGGAACATGGGGGAAAAGATAAAAGTAATAGCTATAATGAGGAGCTTTGCTTAAGGTAAAGATAGTTGAAAACATTGAGAGAGTAAAAGTAGAAATCTCTCGAAGATTATGGACTCAACGACAAAGGGACATGACATGAAGCCAACTATTTGGGACCAATTGTCCTGGAGATATATTGCAGCCATGAAGAAGAGTAGAAATGAAATGGGTCTAATCTAAATGAAATCCCACCCTAAGAGAACCTAAAGAAACAGGAATTAGGTTTTTGCGAGGATTCCATGGCAGGGCAATGGGTTCTGAAAACACCCAACTCATACCCTCTGGCAAAGGATAGAGCCGGAATGCCTCTACGACACTTTTCAATAAACACAGATGAGACCTCTCGATAGCCATAAGGAAGAAAGATAATCAAAAATGAGAATAAAAGACGAAGATGGGTTACCAGAGGAAAAGAAGAGAACAACGACAACTCAAAGACAGAAGGAACGAAGAAGAAACCAAAAGCAGGAAGTGATTTTTTGTATCTACAATGGCATCTTAAAGACATCTCTTAATGAAACCATCTAGGGTTTTGTGCAAAATCAGAGAAATGACAACCTGGGGATCTGTGAAAAGTAGAAACCAACCATTTTCACATCCCATTGCATTTAAACATCATAACGTGGGCGAATAAAAGCGTCAAAGGGTCACATCAGCATGGATAAAGCTGTCACAGAATGATTGGCATCGGAATTCAAAAAAAAAAGGAGCCCATGCAAAGGCGCTTAATACATAGAATTTTGGATCTACTAAAAGTAAATATCTGAGTGGACTCGCTTGGGCAAGTGCTACAGGATTAAAAAGCGAAAGCGTTAGAGCATCTACAGATCTGTTGCTCTCTAAAGGCAGATGGGCCCCACTCTTGCCAGTGCACCAACCCACACTAAAGACATGTTGTGGACCCTTCTTCAGTGAGCCCATGCTTAAGACTGCTTTCTTCCCTAGCTCTAGTCCTAAAAAAAATGAAAGGCGCCTAAAACATAGAGTTCCAAATCCGCCGAAAGTAAATATTTGAGCAAAGCTGCTTAGGCAGGAGCTACAAGATTAAAAAGCAGAAGCATTCAACAAGGTGATCTAAGGATCATAAGGAAAATAGCAAATGAGAAAAAACAGGATTGACATCTCAAATTGTCAGAGGCATTTTGGGCTTATCACACCATTCATTGAACAACAACCAATGCAACCCCATATTCATGGGGTTGATTTGGGTTGATTTGGATGTCTAATGGGAGATAGAAAAGATCCCTTTGTAGTATGTTTAATTTGAAGATTCGTCCAATGTGAGCTTGATTGATTGAATGGAAATAACATGGAAATTCTTTATTTGGTAATATTGATGAACATATATCCATTTGTGATTATTTATAAGGATGAATAT
>JAYJMB010016164.1:0-34137 GCA_036873735.1 Pouteria campechiana
AATTTAACAAAAGTATTTTAATTTCATGGTTTATTATTATATTTTTTATTATGAATATTTTATAGTTTTAAATTTTGCTTGATTTATAATAAATAAATAAATAAATTTATACCCCCCCAAAACGCAGCCACTTATAAGTGGCTGTATTTGGGTCAAATGCAGCCACTTGGAAGTGGCCAGATGCAGCCACTTGGAAGTGGCTGCGTCTGACCCGCCCAAACGCAGCCACTTTGAAGTGGCTACATCGGACACCCCCCAGATGCAGCCACTTTTAAGTGGCTACATTTGAGTGGCTACATTTGATAGCTTTTTGGTGTAGTGATTCAAAAATAAAAGGTATTAAGAGTTGTGAGAAATGTGTGATTTTCATTTTTTTTTTATAATTTCATGCTCGATTGGTGATTCAGTAGCAAAGTTTGATTCATATTAAGCATTTTAATCTTTTGTTTATGGCTTGTTTTCAAATTCATAAATTATTAACTTTTAATGCCATAATTGTGTGATTTGTTGAAAGGGTGTCAGAATAGTAGAATTAATACTACTAATATTTTGGGATATGTTGAAGAAAATATCAGTTGTGTTATCTTCCATGCAATTATTTGTATAAGAGATGCTTTAACAAAAATATCTTTTAGTATTGCAAGAGAAGAAGAAATAGAAAAAAAAAGAGGCTCTAGCTGAACATGCGAATTATAATAGCGGATTCAATTGGCAGAACTATGAAAGAAAGGCAAAAAACCAATAATTGCCATTTTATCCTCCTTTTCTATCATTTCTCTGAATCTGATAGTGATTAATTCATAGCTTGAGAGTAGAAAAGAGTAAAATTAGTTGCGCCCTATTTTTTAATCTCGTTTCTTCTTGTGGCGCTCTACTTCAAAGCCTAGTTCTTAGAAAATATTTATAAAAACTTAAAGACATGGCTGATCCAAAATATAATAGACCCCTTTTAGGAAATACCTCTAGTATAAGGAGGTTATTCAAAAGTTCTATGGTTGCTGGAAGTTTGGGAAATCAAAATCTTCTCATGAGGTAACTAGTGTTTGGAGAACTTCTAGGTATATAGGTATTTTGAGGAAGATTACCCAGATCCAATAGATTTTGTATCAAAGGTCAGACAAGCCGAGTAAGAAATTGGTTAGATCTTTGATAAAGAAAAATAGTCTACATTTGATATTGAAAAAGTTCAACAAGATTTGAATAAAAAATTAAATGAAATAGAAGATACTCTTAGGCAAAAAGCCTGAAGGAGAGCTAAATCTTCTAAAATAGCTGAAGAAAGATTTAGACTCCTAGGAGGACCATTTGGTTATTCTCAAGATCAAGCTTATAAGAAGATAACATCATAAATCAGAATAAAAGCATCTAAAAAATGGCCTGTAAATACCCAAAACTTGAAAAGCCTAACTTAAGGATTAGAGTATGGAGGTTTTAAACTCAACTATCCTTGGAAAGTTCCTTATAAATATTCATCAAGAGATTGTAAGATGGAACAAGTATCTTTACAGGGGGATATCTTAATCTAGACAACTAGCAATATACTGAAAAGGCTATAGAAGCTTGGGCTAATCAAGTTAGAATTGCAATCCTTGGTAAAAGGGATTGGATATTACAGAAAGGTACACTTTATTTGTCTGTAAGTTTGTAGGGAAGTGTCCAAAGATTTCCGAATAAATTGAGTAGAAGATTTCCGATAGATCAAATAATAAATGATAATGCTCAAAACCCTAAAGAGGTTATCCCAGTCATTATAGATATCCTAAAATGAGAATTTGCTAGCAAAACGATAACTGATGCTAATGGTTATCAAAAATAGTAAATAAGTGCAACACCGGTAAAATTACAAACTTGTGATATATGTTATTTCGAGAAATACTATTGTGAATTTAAAGATAAATATTACCAGTTAAGTTTTGAAGATAAAAAATTTTCTCTTGGAATGTTTTGGGATAAGTTACTCAAAAATTGGGGAACTGTAGCTCAGAAAACTCTAAAACAACGTATGGTAATAAATCCAGATGTTGTTGATACATTAAGAGTAAAAGTTGAGGCAGTACAATATTGTATTCTTCTGTATTGTATAGAAAGAAAATTCTCTAAAGACATAGGTAAAATACCAGTTATGTTTGAAGAGTGTTGTGATAAGTTTGAAATAATACTAAGAAGGTATGAATGTTCAAAAACTTTAAAAGAAAAATAAAAAGAAAAAATCTGTTATAATGAATCCTACTAGTCTATCAAACAAACTAAATAACAATTTAAGAATTATCACTAGATACCTAGTGTTCAATAAAAGGGGAGGATGGCTCCAACACAAAGATTTATAAGACCCTTTAGAACATTAGAAGAAAGGAGACAAGCTTTAAAAGAAAAATATATGAGAGAACCTAAATGTCCTAAAGGAAAGCCTTTGTCTCAATGCAAATGTTATTGGTTATGTAAAAAACTTAGACATAAGCCAACAGATTGTCCAGAAAGGAAGGCAAGGCAACCACATTTGAAAACCTTGTTGTGTCCCTAAGGAAAAATAAACTTTGAACCAATATGGGGGGATGAAATAGATTTTCATGATAAGGATCCATTTGAAATAGAATTAGATTATTCAGAAGAAGAAATATTTGATTCAGAAAATGATGATCAAGAAATAATCCTCATGGAAAAATTCTAACAAATAGGATTATTTATGATGAGACCAAGGTCTGAAGTTGATTTAGTTCAACTATCTCAAGAAAGAGATGATATGACTCATCAGATTAATGAGTCGGAAGTTGAAATAGCTTCAACCTTAAAAGATTCTTGTGAGTGGAAAATGTGAGAGATAAATTTATCAGAAGTATACTAGAAAAGCTAGCTTCCATATTAAGAAACAATCAAAGTGTTTGAGTTAGAAACAACAGCCGAACTAGCAGTGACAGAAAATAGGCAGTTTCTAATATCTCTAATCAAAATGGATCAAAAAAAAAATCCTTAAAAAAGAAAAAGAATTTCATCCGATATGGAGTGGTTCAATTAGGAATTTCTCCTTTAGTTAGGGAAGAATTAGGTTTACCAATATTGGCAACAGTAGTGGATTTAAGTGTAGGTTCCCAAAGTATGACTTAAACCAAGAGAGGAGAGATGAATTGGGTATATAAAAATTTATTGCTTAACTCCTGTTAGACCATTTCTCTCTTTTCGTGCTTATGTGTGGTGTGATGTAAAGTGAATGATAAAACCGTAAAGTGCATGAAGGATAAAGCGACTAAACAAATATAAACAAATAACACAATTTTTATAGTGGTTCGGGAACCTCGTCCCTACGTCCATTTTTCCAAGAGCACAAACTCATTGTGCCTTGGGTTTCATTATACCCCGTACAATGGAAATATAATAGTGTCCCTTGTTCCCTGAAAATCTAACCGCAAGTGTACGACAACAAGTTTTATAGTTTAGTGATGAGTGAGTGTCGTATCCACAGGGATTATGTATTTCAACCTTTCACTAGCAATTGTTATAGATAATTCTAACTTTATTTGGATGATCAAAAATAGATAAATCTTAACTAACAACTAAACATAATAACTTTGAATTAAATAAATCAATATATGGAAATCATAGAGGATTGACTTCATTTATGTTTCATTCATGGCAATTTCAACTCAAATCTGATTTAACAATGCATAAGTTTATAAACCGAAAATCTCAATTTACTTAACCCTCTCTTTTGAGTGATAGATTAAATATTTATTCTCAAAACCCTGATTTCAATATCCCTATAAAAATTTGAGTAATAAGAATGCATTAATATTTATGGTTCTGTGTTGAAGATTTCATAAAACATAAAATCTCTCCCGAGTCATGTATAGTTTCATGTTGTGATATTTAAATCCTAATTAGGGTTATCTCTCCGAGTATCAAACCCTAATTACAAAATCATCTAATGGGTAGCAAATCAATTGAAAGCCTTAAACACCAAATATCACAAATAAACCTAACTGCATTGCCAAACAAGAAAATCATTGATTACACCATGAACTCAATATAAAGTCTATCTCTCCTCTAGAAAAAAAGAGATTAGCCACTCATGATGTAAAATAAACCAAACAAGTAATATTTGAATATCATCATAGTTCCAATTCCAAGGTAAACCACAGAGATAAGGAAGAAAAATAATTAAAACTAAAATAAATCATATTTTCCCCCTAGTCAGTCTGTTCTTCACTCTTTGGTTATGACCTTGGACTTCTTGATCTCCAAATTTATCTTCTCTTCCTCAAAGCTTCTTCCAAAAATTCTCTAAAAACCCTTGAAAAACTTAGCCTCCAAATGCACTGAAAAACCCTAAAAGAAACTCTCAAAACTTCCTTAAAAACCAGCCCAAATAATAGTTTCCGCACTTTTTCCATAAGCTATCCATCTTCGGTGCTGGCAGTACCACTTTGCTATCCACTCGACCGATGTTTGTGAAGAATACGTGATGGCAGCTCCAAATGTTGTCCACTTGAGATGCCTTCATTGTTTTGATCATATCTTCTTCATTTGTTGTCGGAATTGGATGACTCTCATTGCGTTGGATAGCTAACTTGAAGATCTTCAACTCTTATGTTAACACTCTTTCTAAATCCATCTCAATCAATGCTAGAAATAGCATTAAAGTACTGCTTATTTACATTCAGCTTTTCTTTGACATGGCTTGTTGACTGAAAAACCAAATAATTTAATTAAATATAGTGTCTCATCAAATATAGTCATAAATTAATAAAAAATGCCAAATGAGGTTCCAAAAAATGTGAAATTGGGTATTAAAACATAATACATTATAGACTTATCAAATACCTTCAAACTTAATTTTTGATCATCCTCGAGCAAAATAGCAACCAAACTAGTGAACCGATCAAGAAAAATTTCTCTTAGACAATCAAACATATGTTAGATAAATTACACATATACACATGATTCAGAATTCATTCAATACATTTTTAAAGTAATCTCATGAACTCATACTACATCAATCCTCTCATAAAGTTAAAATCATGATTGTGTGTGCTCTGTAAATCTCAAGATCCATACATATTTATCAGTCAACAATGTATGAACTAATAATTCTAATGATCTTCACAAAGTACATCATATACTTGCTTTTCACAATCCCTCTCCACTAATATAGATAACTCTATTTACTTTGATCAATAGATCTTTGTAAAGTTTGTATTGGGGCCTTTGGTTTGGTTCACAAAGAAAGGGCACGAGGAATAAAAAGTCAGAGATCATAATTGAAGTGCTCGTGAAAGTTCACTCTCTTATTTTCTGTTGGCATTTTCTAATATTTATGTTTGTTTCATTCTGGGCTGTATTACTATCACACCCCCAAACTTGTTTTCTTTTAAGTTCATGGAATGTGATCCCTCTAATTTAAACTTCTTTCTTTACTTGACTTTTCTTTTCATAAATATATATATATAGCATATTTAATTTAACACCCCCACATTCATTTTCTTTTGATTTGCTTATATCTTCAAAACAACCATGCACATGACATATATCTTTCATTAGGCTCAATGGGGACACTAGTAACGTTAAATGTGCTAGGTTGGCTTGAAAGGTTCAAACTGATCAAAGAATGCCTAAATCACTTCTAAATAAGCATGTTGTCTAGGATTTCACATTGAGGGATAGTCAAACAAGTTCTAACATGCTCGTGTTAATCAAAATAACTATATGAATTCACAACACTGTTAACTGAATTGCATACACTTCACATGATCATGACATAATGTGCTTGAAACATTTTTATCAGTCACGAAAAGGAAGACTTTTTATAAGACTCATTAAATCACAAGGAATGCATCTCATTCTTTCAAAATCATATGCAATGGTAATAAAAAATTCAACCTATGTTAGTGATTAGTCAGAGAGAGTCATTCTATTCAATTTCATCATATTGGCATGCAATTTCTTTTGGATGCACCATCCACAAAAGACACATAATTGCAAATTCCAAACAAGTTAAGCATTTTAAACATAGTCTAAATAAAATCACAAAAACTAGAAAACTGCTCCCCCAAACTTGAAGTAAACATTGTCCTTAATGTTAGAATAAAGCCATGGAAAAACGAGGACTTCCCTGAAGTGTGTCGGATTACTCATTAGAGTAACCATCTGA
This sequence comes from Pouteria campechiana, assembly GCA_036873735.1. Lineage (NCBI taxonomy): Eukaryota > Viridiplantae > Streptophyta > Magnoliopsida > Ericales > Sapotaceae > Pouteria > Pouteria campechiana. Next base: position 6,143 of record JAYJMB010016164.1, read on the forward strand.
CTTGACATCATCAACTGGTGGTGAATCTGGCAAAAAGGTTGGAGGAGTTGGAAGAACAACAGAACTGGAACCCTGAAAGAAACCGCAACTCTTGAACATCTCATTCATGGTAATGCTATGATCCACTAAATAGTTGATTTGCTGCATAGTCCGTTTCTGAAATTGCTTATGAGAATTTCGTATCTCCATAACCTGATCATTGTTTCTTCAATCCTCTATGTGCTCTTGAAATCCAACCTTGAAAGGTCACTTGGAGAAGAAGAGGTGTAGAGTGTTTGGAGCTTTGAGATTGATAGAGATGGGAGAGGAAGTGATAGTCTCATCGGTTATAAGTGGGGTGGCGCTGGTGACACTAGGTGGGTGCCGACGGCTCCACCTTGCTACCTTTTGTGTTGCTCCCTTGCTCCCTTTTTCTGCATGTTTCTCTAATGTTAATTTTGTCTTGAATTCTCTCACTTGTCTTGCTCCTCATCTCTTCTCATTATGAACTTTACCTGTAATTCATAAAACAAGAGGTCATTATTTAAGTCAAATACGTAAAACCATATAAGTTGAAGAATCTATTATTTGAATTGAACTAAGTAGAACTGAAATAGTTTTTTTTAGCTATTGACATGCTTATGACTAAAGTCAATTATTCTACTCCTAAAAATTTAAATCAGAAGAAAGATCAAAAACTTAGGTTACTTCTCAAGAAGTGCTTTGTTTATAGTCTCAGCCCGACTATAGTCTTCCATCTTTGAAATGAAATTTGGCTTTGCGGTGCACCAGTTCTTTGAATCTTTGGATTGGCTTGGGGATCTTTTCAGGTGCACCTAGTTGATATAAATACTCAATTGCTTCAGTATTGTCTATGGGCTTTCTTGAAAATTCTTCAATGATTTCATCCACCTCATCAATCTTGAAGTAATTACTGTTCTCATTGTGCAACTTCATTTCCTTGAAAATGTTGAACTTCACTCCACGGTCTTGAACTCAACATGGCTTTTCTTCCTCTACACCTGCAAACGAAGAAGAACTAATCATTGAAAAGAATGAATCAGTGCCAAAAATTTCATACCTTAGAGATTTAGGCAGTTGCTTCAATTCTGAATTAGCTTTAACTTCTTCCGTCAATAACTCTTCTTCCAATGGTTCCGCCTTGTTATTGACCTCCTCTTTTGATAACTCTTCCAACGCCAAAATAGGTTCTGTGACCTCCCTAGTGGCTACAATATCCTAACTTATAGAGTTTTCGTTGCAGGATATTGAAAACTTGCATCATTAGTAACACAATCCTCCAAATCCTCAAGAAAATAAGCATTACTTAGAAAACCACCTTTATTTGTATTATATAAAGAGTCTGCAAGTTGACTAATTTGAGATTCTAAAGACTTAATATATGCATTTATATCTCCCATGCGTGTTTCAATATTGTCAAGTCTTTCTTCATTCCGACTGAAATTTGCTTGACTTTCTATTACAAAGGTAGTAATGAGATCGTCAAGTGATGGCTTGTCCTCATTTGGTTGAGGTTGGAAAGTAGCAGCAGTGTCTATGGTATTCCAATGATTTTCATAGAATATGTTCTCATGATCTCTTAATCCTGGATGATAGTGTGTTGGTAGGTTGTATCCATGATCATTATTGTCTCCCCATTGGCTCATATAATGCATCTCTTCCTGGATTTGATTTATAGTCATGTATGATCCAATTGCAGAAGATGACTCTCCTGTAATTGAAGTTCCTAGTGATGATAAATTGGTTATGGCTAACTGGTGAGTTAGAGATGACATTTGTGCAGTAAGGGTTGTGATTGGATCCACCTCAAAACAACCAACAACTTTTCTTACCACATCGTGTTCATTGGGCCAGTGGAAGGTGTTGAATGTCATGTCTTCAAGGAAAGAGATTTTGCATGCACTGTTGTAAGAGTTGGAGAAAAATTGCATCACTCACAATAAAAGAAAAAGAAATAAGAATATAGTAAAAGAAAATAAAAATCTAAATTAAAGCTAGGATTATCTGTTGACAATATTAGTAAATAAATCAAAATAACGTCAATCCCCGGCAACGACGCCAAAAACTTTTTCACTGAAAATCTAACCACAAGTGTACGATGTCAAGTTTTATAGTTTATTGATGAGTGAGTATCATATTTATAGGGATTATGTATTTCAACCTTTTACTAGCTATTGTTATGGACAATTCTAACTTTATTTGGACGATCGGAAACAAATAAATCTTAACTAACAACTAAACAAAATAACTTTGAATCGAATAAATCAATATATGGAAATCCTAGAGGATTGACTTTATTTATGTTTCATTCATGGCAATTTCTACTCAAATTTGATTTAACAATGCATAAGTTTATAAACCAAGAATCCCAATTTACTTAACCCCCTCTTTCGAGTGATAGATTAAATACCTATTCTCAAAACCCTAATTTCAATATCCCTATAAAAATTTGAGTAATAAGAATGTATTAATTCTATGGTTCTTTATTGAAGATTTCATAAAACATAAAAGCTCTCCCAAGTCATCTATAGTTTCATGTTGTGATATTTAAATCCTAATTAGGGTTACCTCTCCGAGTATCAAATCCTAATTACAAAATTATCCAATGGATAGCAAATCAATTGAAAGCCTTAAATACCAAATATCATTAATAAACTTTATTGCATTGCCAAACAAGAAAATCATTGATTACACCATGAACTCAACATAAAATCCATCTCTCCTTTAGAAAAAGAGAGACTAGCCACTCACGATGTAAAATAAATCAAACAAGTAATATTCAATATCATCATAGTTCCAATTCCAAGGTAAATCAAAGAGACAAATAAAAAAATAATTAAAACAAAAAAAAATTAGATTTTTTCCCTATTTAGTATATTCTTCACTCTTTGGTAATGACCTCAGACCTCTTAATCTCCAAATTGATCTTCTCCTCCTCAAAGCTTCTTTCAAAAATTCTTTAAAAACCCTTGAGAAACGTAGCCTCCAAACACCCTTCAAAAATAAAAAAAACTCTCAAAAACTCACTCAAAATTTTCTTAAAAACCAGCCCAAAAAATAGTTTACGCACTTTTTCCGTAAGCTATCTATCTTCGGTGCTAGCGGCGCCACCTTGCTATCCACTCGACCGATGTTTGTGAAGAATAGGCGCCTGTAGCTCCAGAATGCTATCCACTTGAGATGCCATCACTGTTTTTATCATATCTTTTTTATTTGTTGTCGGAATTGGATGATTCTTATTGCGTTGGATAACTGACTTGAAGATCTTCAAATATTATACTAACCACTCTTTTGAATCCATCTCAATCAATGCCAGAAATAGCATTAAAGCACTACTTATTCATGTTCATCTTTTCTTCGACATGGCTTGTTGACTGAAAAACCAAATAATTCAATTAACTATAGTGTCTCATCAAATATAGTCATAAATTAATAACAAATGCCAAATGAGGTTCCAAAAAATGTGAAATTGGGTATTAAAATATAATATATTATAACTCATCATGCGCGACACTCTTTTAGATTCCAGCTCTAGGGGGCATAAACTTGTGTCCCCGACACACTTCTAGATTCTAGCTCTAAGGGGCATAACTCTGGTTTCATGAGTTAACCAGAAACTCTACCTTTGCAGGTATTTTGTGTACATGAATATACCTCTATCTAGGTTGATGAATACATACTGTTAAAGCACAAATAAAATGATAATACATTAAGCACATTACAGTGATTTTGAACTCTTTTGATGTAGTGTTAATGTGGCATTGAAGCTCTTTGATCTTAGCAGCTATTGGAGTGAAAACACTTGGAGGAATTAAATGAGTTTCTTGTTGATAGATTCGTCTTTGTCACTTAGAACCCTCAAGCTCATTAATGATCTTTGGGAGAACTTGATGTTTGAGTAACTCCTTGTAGTACACAAGATCTCCCTTAAATATATAGAAAAAGTAGGCCTTGAATGGATAAACAAAATAAAGCCCTTGAATGATATTTGAAAGTTAAAGCTTTGGCCCTCTTGAAATGTCCCAGCATATGTCCTTAATTAGCTCTCCTAAAAAATCTGACTGTTGGAGAAGATAAGTTTCATTGAATGCATAGAACAGAGGTAGATGAGAAGCACTAATGCAAAGAACGTTTAAAATTTTCTCCTGTTAGAATGCATTATCTTTTGTTTGGCTCTTAATGTGTTGGATAGTTTGCAACCTCATTTTTGACAGAAAAGGAGACGATTGCATCAACGTGAAAATCTTTTTGCAAAGCATTAAATCTCTGATACATTTGAAAACAATAATTTTTAATGTAGTGTCGTTACTATAGCACCGCCACTGTAGCAAATAACTATAGCTCTGCTTCGTTTGGAGTATGTAGCAGATGAATATTTCTTTATTGGTTACTGTAATATCACTGTAGCACTGCGCCACTTTGTTTATTGCACTGCAGCATTGTTACTATAACAGGTTATTATAGTCAATCATTGTAGTACTTTGTCTATTGCTTCTGTTTCATCTGTCAGTTATTGTAGCAAATTACTATAGCAAATTAATGTAACAATTTGCCTACTGCTTTATCTAATGCTTCTACTTTGTTTGATGCTTCTGCTTCATTTGTTAGTTACTATAGCAGGTTACTGTAGAGAATTATTGTAGCAATTTGTTTGCTGCTTTGTCTGATGCTTTGACTTTGTATGTCACTGCAGCAAATTACTGTAGCAATTTGACCACTACTTCGTCTGATGCTTTGGCTTCATTTGTCACTGTAGCAGCACTGTAGTATTTCACTGTAGCAAAAGTACTGTAGTAACGAAACTGCACTTGGAAATTTCTACACTTTTGATATTTTTCATTACAAATCAAAATTCATTTATTCACATATAATATACATAAGTTAGAGTATGAATAAATCATTTAAGTATCATTTCTTTTTCATGTAAAGAATATCTTCTTTGAAGCACATTTATCAAAATATGTTTATCCCCTCATGATTTTTCAAGTTGTAGAACATGGATCAATCACATATTGTATTTTTTTTATCATAATATAATTATCCATATGAAATTTACAAAAGTTAAGAGTATGATTATATACTTTAAATCATGGTTTTATATTTATAAATTTATTTAAGCTCTCATTCTTTTTCATTCAAGAAGATATCTTTTTAAAGCATTTTTAACATAAGATCCAAGGTACAATAAACAAGGTTGAAAGCAATATGGATTAATATGATTTCCTTTCTAGACTTATATCAAGATGTATATACTTTCATAAATGATATTCCAATAAAGCATGTATATTTCAAGCATATCTTTCCACGTTTCAAGCTTTTCTATACTAGAAGCATCATTAGCATAAATCAAGTCTTACGACAAGTTTTGTTGTTATCAAAATAATACAATAATCCTAACATTCTCCTCCTTTTTAATGATAGCAAAATTTGAAGACTTCTGACATTTAAAAGTCTTGCTAATGAGCCAATATCAAACTCTCCCTATCTAATTGGAATGTATAATTTTACGGAGTTTGATAAAGATAGGTTATGACGTATAATTCTATTCTTCTCTTAAATGCAGGTCATGATAAGCGTCCTTCCTAATACCATCCCAATTTCTTAAGCATAAGTCTTTCTACATTTTTCTCCCCCTTTTTGTTAGCATTAAAAAGGTGTATGAAATGAATAAGATATGTCTCCCCCTTAATAGCTAGAAGATAGGATAGATAAATGAAATCAGGAGTATAGTATGGGATCAATACTTTCATCCAAAATATTCTTCTATCCTTTGTTGTATAAAGAGCAAAAATATAGAAAGCATAATTCATTCTTCCCATGTCTTCTTTTGTTCCAAATACTCCCTCTTTTTTTATTAAGGTTATGACTCATAAATCTACTTATTTCTCCCCTTGCCTTGTTGGGTTTCTAAATAGTTCACAACCACATATAAATCTTAGTTCTATACAAAGCATAACTATGAGCATGAGATATAATTAGTTTTCAGTAATATAAAGGACAACTTCATGTCATAAGCAACATCCAAATTGTAATTGAAGTTTTGAAGATCTGTAAACAGTTTTCAAGCATGCATCAATTCATATATCATTTCAAGAATGTATCAAAATCATAATTCTCAATTAGACATAAAGGACATTGAATTAAGAGTCATATTTCACAAGGAGATTGCATCAGAAACTTTATCACATATTTTCAAGAATGAAAACATCATAGCTTTAATCATATAAGGTGATAGACACACTTTATTTTAGTCATTCAATGACAATGCATGATCTTAGTTATTGTGTTTGTTTTTCTCATTAGTTTGTAGTCTCTCGATGTTGTTCAATGATAGAAACAGTGAATTTTTCTTAGTTCAGATTGAGATCTCTATCATTTTGATCATTAGGTGATGCTTTGTACAATCTAAGTTTTGTTGTAAACTAAAAAATATAAATATGAAGATAATATCTGTCTACACCTTCCAGATTTGTCTATAGCACTCTACAGATAAATTATAGACGAAGTCCATTCATCTGTTGTAAAGAAACCTTATCTGCGCTATCAAGAGTTGTTTGTAACTTACACCAGACAAACCAACAGACAATACTACTTTGTCTGGTGAACAGTGAGAAAATAACTTCGTGTATTACTTATCACAAACAAACTAAAAGATGAAGCACTTCAAATCTCCAAAGAAAGGTGCTCAATGTTTTTCAATTCTTTACATAGTACACTTTCATATGATATACATGTGGATTAAACATTTCTTAAACTTTCTCAAATTTCTTTAATTCACATGCTTAGAAATAAGCAACTTTTCAAATATATCTTTAGGAATGTTGGTTTCTTCTAACCTAAACTTTGAATCATCAAAAGCATTTAAATTTAAATGCTTAATCCTAGGGAGCTTCATGAAAAATTCTTCTTAATTCATTTAAGATCAAATTTGCAAGAAACATCATTATCTCTTCTTATAAGGCATCTCATTATGGAACTTGAATAGAGTGGGGCAAATTGAAATAGATATCACTTTTCATGCTTACTCAAACCACACTCATTCAATCATCTTTAGAAATTCATAAGCCTTTTGTATGTCCTTATATGATCAATATGTGTTTTGGAAAATCTATTCATGCCATAATTTATACACCAAATCAGTTGAACAAATCATCCAAGAATCATATTTCAATATTCAACATAGGATTTGATCTCCAAAGAATTTCATCAATGCAAAGTGACATATTTGGGCTAATTCTGGTACTTCTAGATTCAGATTTGGAAATTATGTTAAACATGAAAGTTAAAGCCTTTGTTATTAACTTTTGAATGCATTAAGAATCACTTAATTTTGAGTTTGTATGAGAAAGTTATGGTTAAAACAGTGCAAATGTCTCTAATAGCTAAAACTTAGTTTGAAATTTCACAATGTCAAAAAGGCATCACTTTGAGGCCCAACAACTCCTAGATGAAGCCTGATTTAGTAGAAGTGATAAACATAAAAGTTGTATCCCTTTAAATTATCTATCCATGAAATCAAGAATTACCTAATTCTGAGTTTACATGAGAAAGTTATGACTAAAATACTAAAGATTATTTTTTGAATGATGCGAAAATTGTAAAAAATAGCTTGGGATGAAACAAACTTTCATGTATTATTTGAATTTTATTATCATATGATTTCAAGTTGTATTTGCTCAAAACTTATTATAAACATTATGGTCATGAATGGTGGGAATAATAAATAAGATGCAATAATATATGACATAAGCATAGCTTTTAAGAATTCATAAAGATTTAAGTTATTTTGTTGATTGTTTCAATCTTCAGAATGTCTTAATGATGATTACAGAAGGAATTGCTAGGCATGGAATGTCTATTTGAGACCTTAAACGATGAGGTTTCCCAAACATATTTGACTATGCCTTGGGACTGTAATTATATTAAGAATTAGTTATTTTGCATATCATTTTAAATTTTTATAATGATTTATTTCAAAAATAATGAATTCATATCCATTCAAATTTAAGGCAATCATTTTCAGAGACATATAAAATGTATAAACTAGTAAAGCATAGATTTCATTTATTAAATAAATGTATCAAGTTGGACAATTTATCTCTTTTATCGCTTTCTTGTAGATTTTGCAATTGAGCTCATAACTGAAGTTGTCAAGCTTTATTCCCCATTTTAACACTTGTTGTTTGGAATCATTTTTCAAATAGAGTATCTGTCCAATTGTCCATTCATCTCTTAATGTATTTCATCTTTTAATTCGTCTAAGATGAATATTAGACAAATCCAGTTAGTGCAGACGAATCATCTCTTCATGCTGTTTGTCTCTTAATTCGTCTATGATAAGTAACAGACGAATCTTTGAGGTGCAGATGACTCGTGGAGGATGTCCTTCATCATTTTGAATGGATTATTCATTACTTAATCTGTTTGCTTCTTGTACAAATGTTTTTCTTTTCCTAGGTATCTCTAAATTTTGTTTTAATTTGTGTTTCAGACTATTTATTTTCTGAATACTTACATTTTTCTTACTTTCTGATTATTTTAACAGTTTTACTTTTCTTACTTCTTAATTATTTTAAGAGTTTTACTTTATGTTTTTCAAGGTTTTAATCCTAGTGCAAATTCTATATTCTCCTATGTATATTCATGAATGAACAGAGTATGTATGAACAGTATTGTAAATGAATATTTATTTCTATAAATGTATAATTAGCTAATCAATTAAAATTTTAAGTGTAGCTTTTAATTTTTGTTGATTGACAAATGAAGTATAAGGATAAATAAGCAGAAATATGCAAGTATAGTTTCAAAAATCAATATACAAATGAAGGTATTCAGACAAGATTCTAACTATAAACTTTATTTCTTAACATTGTATAAATGAAATTTAAAAATTCAGATAATAAACTTTGATTCGTACTAATGAAGGTAAGTAGATAACTAATCAGATATAAGTAATCAAAAATAAGAATGCAAATATTTTGAAAGTAAATTTATTTCTACAGACTTGTAAGTAGACAGAAATAATTAATTGAAAGATTGAGCATAAATACTTATTAGCAAAAGAAGAGATGAAAAGAAATGCGTAAGTGAATATTTCAAAAATTCAGATAATGACACATTTAATAATGGTGTTTGAGTTTAAGTATTATAACCGTACTTACCTTTCCTTTTTTATTTCGAAGGAACTTAGTATTTCATTGGGTTTTCAATTTGTTTCTTCAGACTAAGTCTCCTTTCACTTTCTTCTTTTTTAGGAGCATATTTTCTCCTTTCTTAGATTTCTTGCACTCAATTTAGTTTTAACAATAACACAAATAGTGTGTGAGTGCAAAGTATTTTTGTCACTTAATAATTTATTTTTGGCTTGTCTAAAGATTTCTCATATTAATCTATAAGCCAAGACATCCTTACAAATGGTGGGATGGAGAGCATATTTTAAATTTTTTTTACCACTTTCAGTTCTGCTCTCATTTCATCCTCACTTATGCCAATATAGATTACTTTCTATAGTTGAAGGTTATTGGCCATAATATGTATTTTCAATCTCCTCTTCCATGGTGCATAATTGGATTTATCATAATATGGAAGTTAGAAGGTGAAGTATCTTTTGGAGAATGTAGAGGATGATAGTATTAGATTAGCCATGCGGATCTCTGCAATTAGTTATGTAGCCCACTCTAATACCACTTATAGGTTCCCAAAGTATGGCTTAACCTAAGAGAAGAATGGTGAATTGGGTATATAAAATTCATTGCTTAACCCCGGTTAGACCATCTCTATCTTTTCATACTTGTGTGTGGTGTGATATAAAGTGAATGATAAAACTGTAAAGTGCATAAAAGATAAAGCGAGTAAATTAACATACACAAACAACGCGATTTTTATGCTACTTCTACTTTGCCTGTCACTGTAGCAGCACTGTAACAAATTACTTCAACAAATTATTGTAGCAATTTGACTATTGCTTTGTTTAATGCTTCAACTTTGTCTGCTACTATAGTAGCACTGTAGCAAAAGTAATATAGCAAAATTACTGTAGTAGAGAACCTGCACTTGGAAATTTTTGTACTTTTGCCATATTGTTAACTTGATATTTTTCATTATAAATTAAAATTTATTTATTTACATATAATATACATAAGTTAGAGTATGGATAAATCATTTAAGTATAATTTTTTTCATGTAAAGAATATCTTCTATGAAGCACATTGATCAAAATATGTTTATCCCCACAGGGTTATTCAAGTTGTAGAACATGGATCAATCACATATTGTATTTTTTTATCATAATATAATTATCCACATAAAATTTGCATAAGTTGTAGAGCATGAATATATACTTTAAATCATAATTTTATATTTATAAATTTATTTAAGCTCTCATTCTTTTTCATTCAAGAAGATATCTCTTTAAAGTACTTTTAACATATGATCCAAGGTATGATAAACAAGGTTGAAAGCAATATAGATCAATATGATTTTCTTTCTAAACTTATATCAAGATGTATATGCTTTCATAAATATATTCCAATAAAGCATGCATATTTCGAGTATATCTTTTTACATTTCAAGTTTTTCTATACTAGAAGCATCATTAGCATAAATCAAGTCTTAAGATAATTTTTGTTGTCATCAAAATCATACAATAATCCCAACAGTAAGTACTACTAGTCAATTTGATAATTTATTATTAGGAGTAAGAGCCAATCTTTGTAAAGGACCAATTTGGTTTAAAGTTTGGCCAAAATTTAGTATAGATCTCAGAGATACTAATATAGCCAAAACATTAAGTTTGAGAGTATATACAAATGATTTGATGAAACATAGATATCTGGGAAATAGAAGAGCTATTCGAATATGGTGTAGAACTTTTATTCGATTTTACAACACTTACAAACCTATCATAAAAGGGGAAGAACACTACACGAAACAATTTCAGTCGGGAACCCTAATTAAGGGAATGACTCCTATAATTGTAAATCCTAGACAATTATCTTGGCCTAGAAACTCAATTTTTGGAGATCAAACTCAAAATCAACAGATATTAGAATCCTCTAATATTAGACAAATTAGAGAAGCATTGTTAATAAAGGAACCAAGGGCATCTATAAGTCATTTGACCAGAAGGTCTGAAAGGATAATTGAAGAAAGGATGACAAAGATGAAGAATCTTCTGATAGGCAATCCAATGATTCAAGAAAAATAATTAGATATCAAAAACTTGAAATGCCTATTTACGAAGATTAGCCCTCTCTGAAAATGCTAATGAATAATAATACAAAAGCAAAAAGGTTACAAGTCTTTATGGATTTTCCAATAGCTAAAAAAATAAGGATCAGCATAGAGGGACCCGAGAGATTAGCCTTAATAGATATAGGGGCTAGTTTCTATTTTGGAAGAAAAGAAATTTTATCTCATTAGCAAGAAATATCGGTTATCCCAATATCTTTGGCTAATGGTACAAACACCAGTGTTAAATTAATAGCCAAAGATGTAGAGATAAAAATTAAAGAAAGGGTCTTTAGAATACACATTTTATTATGTGTAGAAGATCTATCGGAAGATATTATCTTGGGTAATGCATTTTTAAAATATCAAGCAAAAAATCGATCATTTGTCCAAAAAATTGACTATATTTCCATTGGAGGATATAAAATTACCATAGGAGTGTTCAACAAAATTTTCAAAATGGAAATAGGTGACTCTCTTACTACAGTAGATGCTATTTTAACATGCTTAGAGAAGAAGAGAGTGAAAAAGAGAGTTAATGTTATTAACTCTGAATCAATAGCAAAGAGAGGCTTCAAGAAAATTTTAAAGATGATCCTCAAGCATTGTTGGAGAAATGTAAAACTGAGGCATATTTATAGTTAAAAACCCTAATACAATCATCAAAAGCAAAGGTATTAAATATACCTTTGAGATGATTGAAGAATTTAAAAAGCAAATACCCCAATTATAAAAATTGAATTTAATCCATCCATGTACTACTAAACATAGAAGTGTTGCCTTTATGGTCATGAAACATACTGAAAAGGTAAGAGGAAAAGCAAGAATGTTGATTGACTATAAAGAATTAAATCAAACTACAAAAGATGACATATATAATCTCCTAAACTAAGAAGTTTTGAGACATTGGATTAGAAAAAAAAATCCAAGGGTATATTCCAAATTTGATTTAAAATCAAGATATTGGCAAATTTGAATGCATGGGGATAGTATTCGTTTAACAACTTTTACTTGTCCTCAAAGATTATATGAATAGTTAATAATGTCATTTGGTCTGAAAAATGCTCCAAAAATCTTTCAGAGAAGAATGTATCGAGCATTCAATCATTTGAAAGAATTTGTCATAGTATATATTGATGATGTTCTCATGTTTAGTAAAAAACAAGAAGAAAATGTTGAGAACCTTAATAAAGTTGCTGATATCTTCATAAATGAAGGTATGATACTATCAGGAAAAAAGATAGTATGGGCTCAAATAAAGATCAATTTCTTGCGATTGGAAATTAAAGAAAATAAAGAGAAGCTTCAATCGCATATAATTGAATCTCTTAGAGAATTTCCTAATCAAATTGAGAATCAAAAACAACTTCAAAGGTTTTTAGGTATTCTCAATTATGCTAGAACTTTATTAAAAAATCTAATAGCCTTAATTGAAGAGTTACATAGGAAAACATCTAGCAAAGTATTATGGACATGGATTCCAAGAGAAACTCTTTTAGTTAAGAAAATCAAAAATCAAATAAAGAAACTCCCAACTTTATGTTTACAACAGAAAGAAGATTATTTGATTTTAGAAGTAGATGCTTCAGACTTCTACTGGGGATGTGTCTTTAAGTCCCGAGATAGTTTTCAAGAAGAAAACATCTATCGATATTGAAGTAGGACCTTCAAAGGATCCGAAATAAATTAGCTAATTCAAGAAAAGATTTTTTCATAGTAATCTAATCTATAAAGGCCAATGAATTATTCATTGCATCTGAATTAGAATTCCTAGTAAGAACTGATTCTGTGTATATAAAATACTTTAAAAACTTAAAATTAAAAGAAATTGCATAAGCAAAATTGATTAGATGACAACAGAAGTTAGCTTATTACAAGTTTAAAATAGAACAAATTAAAAGTTCTTCTAATGTAATAGTTGATGCTTTGACAAGAGTACTTGTAGATGTTGCAAATTTCTCTCAAGGATAAACATGGCATCTTCTTCAACTTTTTGTTAGACTTACAAAAGAACAGGACATGTCAAGAAAAATTAGCCAAAAAATAAAGAGTAGATGATAATGAAGATATTTAAATTACTAGCTCAAGCAAAGCATGAATTTATAGAAGAAACCAACAAGAAAGAACTAATTTGTTGGATCTATAAATTACCAGGTCACTATGCTATCTAGTGTCTAGACAAGAAGATGATTAAGACAAAACCCAAAAGAGAAGCTCAAATGATAACCTCGTCTATTAACAAGCATAGTTGGATTGGGAAGGATATGAACTTTAAAAGTTCAGAATGCTCAACTCCAAAAGCGGAGGAAGGTCAAATTCAGCAGACCTTAGAAGCCAAGCTTCTAGAAAGCTCAAATTTCCTCTCAAAGGAAAGGAAACAAAATTTTTGAATATTTTAGAAATTGTGCCAAAGGTTTAATAATCAATGAAGGCTTCACAAGAATAAGTTAAGAAGAAGATAGATTTAAAATCCATAATCCATTAGTTATCAACCTTGAAGAAGTGATGAAAATATCACTAAGTGAAAAGACAAAGAAGTCCTTTGAGGTACTTTTCATTGAATGCTTAATGGATATTCTAGTAAGACAAAATATGGATTGGAACAAGCATTCGTGGTAGCTTAGGGAATTGGGAGAGCTGTTGAGTATCTTGAAAAGAAGGTAGATGACTTACAAAAAATCCTTCAAAATAAAGAAATTCAAGTAATCAACTTAACAAAAAAGCTAGAAGAAGATTCTTCTAAGAACTAGCTAGTTAAGGAGATTGTGGGAGAGAGTATAAAAAAAGTTACATTAGAAAAAAACACTCCCAAAAGAAAGCACGATCATTAAACAACATCCAAAATGGATTCCACATGTGATAAATTTCCAAGGCTATCCTACCTTGAGAATATCAAAAGAGATGTTCAATGAGATGGACTGGATTAATCCTTTAAAACAAGAATTAGTTGATTATATTTGCATTGATTGGTAGAACCAGGAAAAACTCATGCAACTTCCTGAGTCAGTCAGATATGCAATACTACTTCTTGATTGTGGACTTATTTCTTTCTGAAAATTTCTCATATTCCAAATTTTTGAAGTTTGTAATTCCTCTAAATTTACTATTTTCTAACAAATTTCAATGTTTGAAATAGTAACAACTTTCTTAAGTACAATATTCTCTTAAACATTACATTTGTCTTCTTAATTGCTTCTAATAAGTCTTCTGACATGCTTCTGAGCACTTCTAAACTACTTTTGAAGATTGTGACTGGTAATAAAGTTGCTTCTGATGACATCCTTAGTTGCTCCTTAACTTATGATGAGGTTCTGAGTAACCTCTAAGATACTTCTAATGCTTTAAAGATGGTGCTTACACTCAGGTTTGTTTTTTGAAATGTTTTTGAAATTTGAGTCATATCCTTTTTGAGTATTTTTTTAACTTAAATCTTTGTGAAGACATACTATGTTACTCTCTTTAGCAAATTAACGCTGCAACACTTGAAAAGTAATCAGTTAGTAGCTTAACTCTTTACTCATGCGTTTGTTCATCATTAAAACTTAAATGCTTAATTACATTTATCATTAAAATCAAGCTAAGTAGGAGGATTAGACTCAACACTTATACCACTTGTTGGTCTCGAAGATTAGGCAAAAACCCAAGAAGGGAGCGGTGAATTGGGTACTTAAAAATTATTACTCAACCCCTTTAGTATTAATCATCCCTCTAGTAACCAATCAGTCAATCAACTAGAGCACAAGCAAATAAGACACAAGGATTTTTATAGTGGTTTGAGTAAACACTCTACTCCACTCTTTTAAGAACACTTTTCTCTTAGTGTTTTGGATTTCTGTATTCTTAATAGTAGAAATACAATAGTACTCTCAGCACTCTTTTAGATTCTAGCTCTAGGGGGCAAAAACATAGTGCTCCTAGCACTCTTTTAAATTCTAGCTCTAGGGAACATGATCACAATGCTCTTAGCACTCTTTTATATTCTAGATCTAACGTGTGTGAATAAATAGATCTTATCTACACAGATAGTCATAACTCTTCTTGAGTCTAGTCTCAACCACTAGCTCAAGGAATTTACAAAGAATCAATATTAGAAGCATAGGTATTTCTCAATAAGCACAGGAGAAGGTTTCTGAATTTTAAATACAGAAGTAAATGATATTCCCAAAAGGTAATTGGAATCCTTCAAAGAAAGTTGCGAAAGGTTTGAATGCAAGGCTTTTGACTCTTGAAGGATAGCAAAAGGTTTTAGCTCAGATCAGTAAATAATTTCAAGTGAATTTTGAATGTTTTCCTCAATGCTTCGATGCTTTCTCCTACTCCAACAATGTTTTATTTATAACTGCTTTGAATTTTAGTCGTTGGTGGTAGGTGGACTCCATTAATGATAGAAGACCATTCTGATTAGCTCATTTGAATTGTCTAACTTCTATTTAATCCTCGTTTGCTGAAATGCCTATAACTCTGACCTTAGAGAATATGATTTTCATATTCTTAATAAGTTTTAGTCAAGGTATTACTATAATAGTTGACTCTTTCATCAATATAGAAAGGACATCATTAATGCTAAATGGAGACCAATATTTCAGTTTGCCCGTAAGCTTTAGTTGATGTATTACTGCAATAGCTGGCTCTTTCATCAATATAGAAAGGATGTCATTAATGCTGAATGGAGACCAATGTTTCAATTTGATTATTGTTCATCTTTTACTTATGATAAATGAAGTATTCGTCCAATTGTTCATAAAACAAAGTTCCTTCATCTTCTGGTTTGCCTTTTAGAAGTACCAGATGAATTATTCATTCTAATGCTTTATCTTGTGGTTTGTCTGTTGAACTGTAGAAGCACAAAGACTTTTTTATTTAGCACTTCATCTGTTGAGTTGTTTATTATAAGTAACAGATGAACTGTTGGAGCGCAAATGAATTTTCTTCATTACCTCGTCTGATAGGTTATCTGGTATAAGTAATAAACTAATCATTGAGGTGCAAATGAATTTTCTTTATGGCTTCGTCTGTTAGGTTGTCTATTGTAAATAGTAGATGAGCTTAGTTGAACAGACAAATGCCATTACTCTTCCAGATGAACTTCTTCGCTTTGTCTATTTAAATGATCATAGGCTCACTTATGATAGATGAAGTTTTTGCTTTGCCATACAACCTTCACTTCTCCGCTTTGTCTGTTCAAATGATCATTGGCTTACTTATGATAAATGAAGTCTTTGCTTTGCCATACAACCTTTATTTCTTTGCTTTGTCTATTTATAGCAGATGATTATTAGCTCACTTATGATAGATAAAGTATTTGTTTTGCATGCTGTTTTGCATTCATCAAATGCAATTTCCACTTCAACAAACCGATGTAAGCTTGGTTGATTCCTTTTTATTTGAGCTTTGTCTATAATATTAATTTATCTTTTGCTTTTACATTAGTCCATGTATTTTTGGTCAGGCAGATTGATGTCTTGGAATATCTTCTCTACGTTCATAGGTCCATGAGATCTACAACTTGATTCTACATATTAAAGACTTGGTAACTACTATTAGTACATAATCTTTAATCAAGTTTTGTTTGTCATCAAAACTATACATTTATACCAACACCTATCATTAAGTGGGTTAACAAGAGACATCCAAATCTACCTAAGTGCTAATTTGGTAAGCTTCACATCATTAGTTTTGATTTTTTATATTTTATTCATTGGGCACTGTGTAAAGGCACAAGGTAAATCTTAGGCTCTTTTATCATCAATAGATGGCTAGATTGAGTCAAAACTTCTTAGAACCTTATTAAATGTAAGCGCCACCTAAAAATATTGAAATGTCATCTCGGTGAACCCCATCTTAGTTAATCTTGAGTTTACTTGTTTTTGTTTTTTTTATTTCTCCTTGGTACACCACATCCCATATTCTCTTATTCGTCATAGGATTTTTTTTATAGCAGTGGATCATCTAATCAAGGTGAAATATTATAAGCATTTTACTAACCACAAGAGCAATACTTTCATTTCATAGTCTTCTTCCGACACATAGAGCTAATTAATACATGATTCAAACTCTTCTCATCATTTCTTTTACTGTGGTATAGTTGAATTATAGTAGAATTAGTTCAATAATTTCATAGGTTAAACTTTATCAAATTCAAATAGAGAAAGAGCATAGAATAAGGTATTCATTTGAATAATTCTTACTTGTGGAGATTTCTACATGACCTCATTTAATGATGAGATTTCTACGTTAACTTTATTTTTCTACATAAATTAAAATCAATGCCAATAAGAAAGGTTTTCAGTTTTTATGTTTTAATAACTATACTTTTCCTCATCAAACTAAGGAGTTCCAAAAGAAAAGAATTCTATCAATAGAGTTCTCTCAATATGTCAACTTTATATAAGAATTAAGGATACATTTGGATGAATACAAACCCTTGCCGTAAGGTGTGTAATCATTTCACACCCTTTATTACATACCCTACTACACATTTCAACCAAACCATGTATTAGCAAATACACCTTACATTTTAATTATTATCCATACTTTTTAATTATTTTTTTATATTTTTAATCATTTACTATTATATATTCTTTACTTTTTAATCATTTACCCCATTGTTCCAATCATCTATCTACTTTTTTATATACAAAGGAATTCATAATATTCATTATATTATTTTGTCTTTTCTCCATTATACTCTCTATTATACTACACAACTTAATGCACCCATCTAAATACACCATAAGTTTGATATTTTAGTGCTTGCTTGTAACACCTGAAGTGTTGAAAATGAGGGGTAAAATTTTTATATATGATGATTAGATGTGAAAAGGCTAAAAATATGAATGACATCACTTGTGTCCAAATTTTGATACAAAAGTTGGATGATTTAGAAAAAAAGTGTTTGCACAAAAGTTATAGATTTTAAAATTATCTTTCTAACGAATTAAGAATTACTTAATTCTGAGTTCATATAAGAGAGTTATACCTGAAATAGTGTAATGGTCTCCAAATTTAAAAGGTGTCACTTTGAGGCTCTACTATTCAAAATGGATCTTGATTTAGAAACACAAGTTAATATAAAAGTTGGCCCTTGAAATTATCTGTCCAATGAAATAAGAATTACTCAATTTTGAATTTGTATGAGAAAGTTATGGCCAATATACTAAAACTACTCTTGGCAAATAGTATGGGCAGGTAGTATTAGCAGGAGGCTGCAGTCATAGGCAGTATGGCAGGTGGTTATTGTATGGTAGTGGCTCGACTTTTTAAGCTCTTTTCGTTCCATTCTTTTCATTTCCATCTTGTTTTCTTCTTTCCCACGCACTAGGCTTGAAACTCAACCCTTTAACCATGGATTTTATGCCATTTTAGCTAGAAAACAAGTAGATTTAGATTAGTGATCCCCTCATCATCCCTTCTAGCTTGGGTTTTTTATATTTGGATGACAGAAAAAGAAAGAAAACCCCATTTTCTATAATTGGAGGATGCTATTTTGAGCCTTGAGCTTGAATTCTTGTTCATGAGTGGAAGTTACACTTGCAATTCATGGTAGGACATTTTCCCCATTCGAATTCATGTCTTGTGTTGAACTAAGGTTTCATGAATAGGGATTTTTTAGGAAAAATGGTGGAAATTGATGTGGAAGGCATGGAGAAAAATGATGAATGGGTTAAGGATAATGTTTTGGATCTTGGTTTGGCATAGAACATGATCATTCATGCTTGCTAGGGTTTTCATGAATAGTGAAAATTTGAGAGGGTGTCGTAACCATGGGAAAAATGAGTAATTAATTAATTGCTATGCTCTAGCACTTGTTTAGGAGTAAGAAACCCAATTTTGGACTATACCCAAGAGAGGGTTAGAAAAGGGGCTTGTATGTATAGCATGACTAAGTAGTTAAATAATTGAATTATGGGCTTAATCGACTAGTGAGTAAACTTAATCATTTGTTAATTGAATTGTATAGGTATTACCTATTGATGAACATGAAAATCCTTTATCACCCATGTTGAATTGTTATGAATTAAATGATGTGTATGACCTGTCTAATGGAATGCTTCCTCAAGTTACTGATGTGAATGAGTAATCATGTTGCCAACTAAAATTGCTATAAATGTGCTATTAATAGTATATGAAATACATGGAATACATTATTAACAGATGATTACAGAAGTATATAAGTTAGATAGCTTTGTGATTAAAGTTAGAACGTGGTTGTGTACTTGAGGAATCTATAGACTAAATAATGGACTGAGCAGGTTATTTTTAATGGAAAGTGAACTTAAGACCTAGATAAGTGGGATGGAATATTAGTATGTTATGGAATGTAGAAAATAATAGTTAAACTATGCATGGTATATGTTTAATAATGAGGAGCACACGCAAATTGAATTGTGATGTATATTTTGCATGTAGGGTGCTTGAGCATTGATTGGAAATCAAATGAAGGAACAAAGGAACTATAGAATGACTCTACAATGAGGTAAGACAACGTGTGAATGTTTTATTGGATGGAGGGATAGCAGAAATCCCCTTGTGATGTATTAGTTGATATATATTAGATAACATGAATGTATGGATTGATGAATAATAAGGATACAGAGTATCCCATAAGTATACATTTTGTATTTGATGATTGAATGAATGTAAATGTGTATGTGTATTTGGATAGAATAAGAAGCATTCCATGAATTGTATTGCCCGAATGATTTAATATTATGCTTAAATGGCATAGTTATGATGTGTAATGCCTGAATGACACAATTCTGGTATTTAGAAAATTTTACACGATAAAGATATGACTTATGATATTATATACCTGAATGATATAGGATAGCAAATGGATAAGGACTTAAGCCTCGTGGATATATATATTCATTATGTGATTATGTGACCACGTTTTATTCATATTTTGATTTAGAATATGTGGTTTTGATTAATTATTGTATTCTATTTCAGTCTACTTACTAAGTTGTCAAGACTCATGCCTTCTTATTCTATTTTTTTTAGCCAATAGGGTAGGTAAAGAATTCCAACTAAGTTGGAACTGATGAGCATGATTTGAAGATATTTTCTTAGGGTGTGATAAATTGATGTTTATTGAAAAGTTTTGGCATATCATAGTAATAAACTTGTGAATAGATCTGTGTGATTGCTATCATTATCGATTTCAATCCTAGGCAGGTAGCTATGGGCATAGTTGTGAATTTGTGGTTTATGTAAATATTTTATGATTATTAAAATTTCAGTTTTATACAAAATGTATGTATTCCAAGAGTAGATCCGAATATTTTAGAGTAGACTTTGCTCGATTTTTAGCAGGATATTTACCCTAGGAGTCAGGATTATGGGAAAATGACAGAGCAATAGCAGCGCTCCGCATCGGCCTTGATATGGGATGGTTAAAATGCATAAGGTAGGGATATAGGGTGTTACATTGCTTTAATACTAATTATTGGCCTTGGTAATGACAAACATCTAAAAGTGCAACAAATTAAATATTTCAAACAAATAACCCCAATAAATAGAAAATTAAATTAAAACATAAATACACAAGCTAATGCAAACACAAAATAAAGCCAAGGATAAAAATATATAATAGATAGAGTGGTTCCACCCAAACAATGATGTCTACTCATCTTCATGAGATCTATGATCTTGGATTACATAATGCACATACTAGAATATGCAGACTAAACTTCAATCCTTAATTACATTTGTTAACTTCTAGATTCTAAAGCTCTAATGGGCAAATTTCCTCCTCCATGATTAAAGGGATGCTATTATTTAATATTTATGGTATTAAATGTAACCATTTACCTAATTATGTTCTACCTCTTGGATTTTAGTGCTCTTATAGTGCATTACGCATTCATATATCATCGGAGAAAGTTTAACATTCAATAAATTTACATTTTTTAGCAATAAATTAGTAATTAAATATAATAAAGCTGATTTATTTCATGGCTTATTAGCCATAAATTTATCTTCATTGGCATGTACAACACTAGTTGACATCCTTGAATATGTAACTTATTGTAATTTACTAGATTAATTTTTATTATTTAAGGGATACGCAGAACTTTTAAATCATGCACCATTCATTCGGATTGCATCTTCCTCCCCGATGTGGCCGGCTTAAGGAAAATTATGCATCAAGTGAACCATCGGAACAGTCCATTCAATCTTAAATGAAAGTAACGATCGATAAGTGAGGATCATAGACCAAAGCGCTGATTTCTTGTCATAAAAATACAAGGTGGTGATTGCTATGAACGAACGGTTAGCCTCTCCTACTTGCAATGCGTGTATATCATCTGATCTAGTCCATCAGAGTAGCTTTTCCTTTTAGGGTTTCCTCTGAATAAAACCCTAACTAGGGTTTCCTTCCAACCCCATCCTCTCCGCCCTCTTACAGAACGCAAACACAAAACTCCAATCTTCCTCTCTCGCTATCGTCCAATCCAGCGACTCCATGACTACGCGCTTCAAGAAGAACCGGAAGAAGCGGGGGCACGTCAGCGCCGGCCACGGCCGTATCGGAAAGCACCGGAAGCATCCCGGAGGGCGTGGAAATGCAGGTGGTTTGCACCACCATCGCATTCTTTTCGACAAATACCATCCGGGCTACTTCGGGAAGGTCGGGATGCGCTACTTCCATAAGCTTCGGAACAAGTTCTACCGTCCGATCGTTAACATCGACCGCCTTTGGTCGTTGATCCCGGACGACTTGAAGGAGAAGGTGAAATCTGCACCGGCTGGTCAGGCGCCTCTGATTGATATCACCCAGTTCGGATACTTCAAACTGCTGGGGAAGGGAATGCTGCCCGAAGGACGACCCGTTGTTGTGAAGGCGAAGCTCGTGTCGAAGACTGCGGAGAAGAAGATCAAGGAAGCTGGTGGGGCCGTCGTCCTAACGGCTTGAGCGGTTGGTTTCAGCGGTCGCCCTCTCTCTCACTCTCTCAAATCTTGTTTTCATTTACGCGTTTGAAAAAGATGTTATTGTTATAGATGTTTGGACTGTTTTGATCGTTTTTGATTTAGGAGAGATAAGTCATGAGTCGGATTTTTTATTTCCTTTCAGTCCTTTTTGTATTAAGATCTGTGCTTGCGGGCAAATTGGCTGATCCAATGCATTTGGGTTGCGGATGCCCTGATCCGAACCGTTCCTCTCTTAGATGGAGTTTCTTTGGTTACTTTAGGATTGTTAATATCGTAGTTTGATCTTATCCTTGAAATGAATGGTCTATATTTCCGCAACTTTTTAAAATTTTATCCAGCAATTCAATGATAATGGTGCTTAAGGTCAGCCCTGTTGACATGAAATGAATTTTCTTGATTTCACCAATTTGTGGTCTGATCCAGTAAATAAATGGTGATGGTGTTCAGGGTTAGCCCTGTTGCCTTGAAATGAATGATCCATAATTCAGTAGTTTGTGATTTTATACAGGAATTCAATTTATGTTTCTCAGGTGTGACAATGATTGCGATTTGCTATCTATGTTCTTTGGTGTCATTGGGTGTTCTCTTGCAGATGTCAAATGGAATATAAACCATGAAATTGTTGATAATGCATTGTTTGTTTCTTGCAGCATACCACCTGGGCCATGTTGGGGCTAGGAATTGCCATAGATTCTCCTTCATGAGCAACCTAATTTGTTTTTGGCAAACTGATGTTTAACTGCTGGAATGGTGACTGAATCAGTTAATCAAGTGGTTCAATTCAAGCTGTTTTCAATTATTGGTAACATAGTTAATGTTTGACAAATGTGGTGCATGAAAAATGGGCATGGAAAGTGTTTCAGCAGATTGGTACTTTGCATAATCATATTGCTGAGTAGTTTCAAATTGAACTAGATAGAATCACTTGTTCCATACTTCCATGTATAGTTTCACATTATATTGATTGAAGGCATGAATTTATGGGCAGTTAAGCTATGTGAAATTTGCCGTTTTGGTTTTGTTTTTTTATCAACTGCTCAATATCTACATGTGCATTAATGGAACCGTATGTATTTTTAAGTTAGTGATTCATATAAATTGCACTATAGGATGTCAGTTTACTTGTGTGACAATGAAATATAGCCTTGATTGGGTTGAGCTCTAGGCTTATAAGGATGTCTTCTTGGTACATGCTTGAATCTTAGGGTTATTTGCATAGATGCCCTTTAGTTTTGACTAAAATTGGACCTTGTCACCACTTAATTTTGCTTTTTTGCAAGCATGCCCTTTAGGTTTATTCTGTTTTGCATAAATAAATTGGAGTTTTGTTCCGTCTTGCGTGAATAAATGTTAGAGTTTGTCGGAAAATGATCCTTAAGTCAATGTTAAATATGATGTAAATTGACAGAATATTCTTGTGAATGTATTATTTCTAATAAAAATAAAAACTAATATATATAACTTAATTAATTAATTAAAAATAAAATATAAATTGAATATAGTTACATTAAAATAGAAAATAACTTTTTTATTTTCTACAAAAAATTAAAAATGTAGTCTTTTTAGATGTTAGGGTTATGAGTGGGTTATTTTTGTCTACTTTTTCATTTTTGTAGAAAAATAAAAATATATTTTTTATTTTATTATAAGTATTTTTAATTTTTATTTCATTTGTAATTATTTGTTTAAATTTTAAATTTTTACTAGAAATTATACATTTTTAGGGGTATTTTCATCAAATATCTTTAATTGACTTAACTATCATTTCTTGACGGACTTTAATGGTAGAGTGTTTGTGCAAGATGGAACAAAGTAGTTGTGCAAGATGAAACAAATCTCAGGTATGCTTGCAAAGAGCAAGGTTATATAGTGACAGGTTTAATTTGATCAAAACTTGAGGGCATTTATGTAAATAACACTAGTATATGTTTCCTATCAAATAGACAAATACAAGTCAACTAAGGTTTCAAACTTAAACCCTAACTTTTATGCACCTAAAATGAGCAAAATGCTCCTTTTGAATAGGAAATGACAACTATCTCTTTTCCTGCACTTTGTTATTTAAGCATCTCTATTCCAATTTCCCCATACCCAACTTAAAATGGCATTTTGAGGTGTTGCCCTTTGGAGGTTGTGGTGGTGGATGGGAGTGGTGGATGGTATTAAGGGTGTTATTGTCGTTGATGTGAGGTGTGCTTCTTTCTATTCTCTATTCCAGTCTTCCTCCTCAATTGTTTCCTTCTAACCAAGGTTGAGGCAAAGTTATGCAAGTAATCTATGCATTTCTATGTGCAATTTTTAGACTCAATAATGAATATAGGCATAAAATCCTAATTTTTTAAGGCTTTAAAAATGAGTTATGCAAGTAATCTTTGATGGCATGTGTGCAATTTTTAGACTCAATAATGAGTATAAGCAGTGTTATTAAAACTGGACCGAACTAACTGGTTTGACTGCCAATTGGTTGCATTAACAGTTTGATTAAGGCTGGTCCAATCTAATAATATAAAACCGACTGGACCGGATGAACCGCGATTCAATCGGTGAATTGGTTCAACCGGTTCAGTCTTAAAATTTTTAAATAAAAAAACCAAAAAACAAGCGCCCCTTTCTTTTTGTGAGCGTGCCTCTGCCTGTCTACCCTAAATTGCAATCTCATCCTACTATGCTTTTTCCTTGTTCTCGGGTTTCTCATCGGCCATCAACGATGATAATGGTGACGACAATCGACAGATCCACCAGAACTTGTAAGCTCTCTCCCTCTTCCTCTGTTGTCGATGGCAATAGCAATCAATAGCTCCACCGGAACTTTGAAGCCCTCTCCCTCTTCCATCTTGTCACTCATCTTGCATTAATGAATCATGTTTTCCTCTTCCTCTTGTCCTCCCATTTCCTCCCTGTCTAGTATTCACTTTCCGCCTTCCACTCGTCTTCCCTCTTTTTCCTTATTCACCATAAGCCCTTTCTCTTTCACTTTCCACTTGGCTTCCACTTTACAGTTGCTTTCTTTAATTTTTTTTCTCTCCATTTGCCAAGTAGAGGGGATGATAGAAGATAATAGGGATGACTCACGCTGCACAGCTACTGTTCGTGAAGGGACTTAGGCTCACTCCACACCCTCCCTAACTTGTCTTATTTCAAATTTTCAATGCTTTGAAACCATGGGCGCTGAATGGGGAAGGAAACCAGCGAATAAAAAAGTGAAACGAGCACCGAACGTTCAAAATTTTTTGAGTATATTGATCTTGAGCCAACCCAAGCAAAAACGGAGTATCCAAGTTAAGCCTAAATTTTTATTTTTACTTTTCATCTTTGACAACCAGCGAAGGTAAGTTTTCTTTTTTCAGATTCTAAATTTATTTTTCTGTTTTTTTAGTATATTATTTTTTAATATTAGCAATTAGACTGTATTTTTTATTTATACTTGAATCTTTGAATAATTATGTGATTATTTTACTTGTAGTTGTAGGCTTTTAAAATATGTCCAACCTAAGCCCACTTGAAAATCAGTCTACCATATCAGTTGATTTAACCATGTTATTATTTTTTAAACTTGCATAGTTACATGATCCATGAATAATAATTATGCGTTTATATTTTTTTATTTTGATTGTTCTATCTGATTCTTTGTTGTGTTGGGCTATAATTCATCTATAATATAATTAGTATATTATTCAAAAGTTTTATAATATTTATATATTTTTAAAATTATTAAAATTTTATGATATCATAATAATATTATAATGACGTCAAATCGGTTCAATTAAATGGTCCAACCCGTTCGAACTATACTAGGTGGTAGGCCAGTTGAAGAACCCGCCATAGGCCAGTTCAATTATAACATTGAGTAAAAGCACAATACCTCCCAAAGCTTAAATGTTTTGCAGTTGAGGATTGGCTGTTTTTGAGCAATTAGGCTATTTTTTCTAGCAAGAAGCTATTTATTACCGACTCATGAGGATTGGCTGTTTTTGAGCAATTAGGCTTATTTTTTCTAACAAGAAGCTATTTATTACCGATTCATGACGCGTTAATTTTGCTGTCATGATGCGTTTGATTCATCAATTTTTTATTTTCTTTTGTTCCAAACTCCACCACCCCCTCCGTGGGGGTTTGCATGCTGCTGCTGGATATATATATGGACATCTAGCAATTGATAGCCATCGGTTATTGGTCTTTTGGATTATTACGTGTGGAACATGAACATGTATATGAAACACACTCGTAATTTGCGGCCGTAGAATCATATCAATTGAGTGATTGTGATTGGGTAACTTCTTGGGTGCCTGTCGAAACTTAGCTCTTTGCAAGCGTGGTTACCCCTAAGGTTTCTTATTTGACAGTAAACTGTGTTAAAATTGGTGTCAATTGATGAAAATGTCTTGGAAAACTTTTATTCCTTAATGACAATAAAAATTGAAAATTAAAAAATTTGAATAAAGAATAGAAAATGAAGTATAAATTAAAAATAGGTATAATAAAAAAGAAAAATCTCTTATTTTTTACGAAAATGAAAATTTTAATTTTTTTAACTTTGGAATTTGAATCCTGAATTTTTGTCATTTTACAACGGTTTTAACATTGTTTAGATTATAACCGCGGCGGTATATCTCGGGATTATTGGGCACCCAAGAAAATTACGCTTGTGAATTTGTAAACTCGTTGCCGGTTATGTGCTCGTTCTTAATGATTCAAATGATTAAAAACCTGAGCTTGCATGGAGGCAGTGGCTGTCCAAGCCAGACCGATTGACTCAAGAGGAAGTAATTAAACATCCAGGGGAGTTTTCAATTAAATATTAGGGATGTTTGGACCGAAATGGGTGAAAAGTGATCTCAGTACAAGTGGACATGATATTAGTGATTTCTGTACCTTGTGGATCTTGATTTTCTTCCCAATCCAAGGACTCGTGGCCAGGATCAAACCGCTGTTAAGTGGCCCGCTCCTCTAGCAATCATAAGCCACAAATGGCCACCACAGATATTGACAAAAGCTACGGAATCAGCGCCCTCATTGGTCCTGTTGTCTTCGGTTTGATCTGGACTGTTGATCCGGTCTCAAATATCAATTGATTTTGGTCGTTTTGAAAAGTTCTAATCACAAATCCACTAATGTGACCCACTTCAGCAACTGATCGCCCAAAGAAAATCTAGCCAACATTACTAGTAATCCATCCTGTCAAAAATACCCAACCTTTTCAATGTTTGCATGCCGATTTTGAAACAATATCAACCGTCCATCAAACGACCCACCTTTTGATATTGACACTTCACTCAGTGTCCCACCCAAACAGTAAACCATGCTTATAAATTTGGCTAAAGTCTCAACAAATCCAAGCCGTTTAACTGACAGCACGTTGCTGTCCAGAAATCGTTCTTTGAATAATTCAGATTCCAGCCATCTAGCTCAGATGGGGTAATCATCTCCCATCGGTTTCAAGATTTTATTTTCTTTCAATTGATTAGGCTTTGATATTCCACGGCATTGTTATGTATTTCGTTTTTTTTTTTTTTAAATGAGTTTATTTTCTTTACAACAGCACAAATTTTCAATTTTTAACCAGTCACTGAGAATCAGCTTTTACAGCCAAACAGTATATGCCAAACTAAAGTGCTTTCCTGACAAAAAGCACTTGAGTGCTGCCAAACAACCACGAAGAAGAGAAAAGGGGCATCAAGCAGGTTTTCTGCAATTTAGACCGCACTCGATTTTCATTAATAACACCACAAAGAAAGTTTTATGGGCATTTTCAGGCATACTTGCACTTTTTTTTAAGTGTAGTTTTACTAATGTTTTTGAAATATTTATAAAAGTACCTATTTTTTTTATCA